>WAAG01038542.1:137763-189897 GCA_013390105.1 Tichodroma muraria | reverse complement strand
CTCTGTGATCTTACAGTGCTTTTTCTGTCTCTTTTTTCTTTTGTCCCACTGTTCTCTCATAAGAATTAATATACAAAGAAGTTATGGATTGGGAAGAAAGGAGCAAGAATGGTGTGGTAAAAGATCAGCCCTCAGGTTAGTCATTGTTTCAGTAGTTCTGTAACTGTCGCACACATAGTGCTGTGAATGAAGAAGTCTGCTCAATAATCCAGGTAGGCAAAGCTTTTGTTGTTTGGGACTCTTGAGACTGATCTGCCTTTGAGATCCATGTGCTCTGTTTTTTAATTGTTCTGGACTTGTAGAAAAACTTCGCTGGTCTTGAGTATCCCACACCCTGAGCTGCCTTCTCCCCAAAGGGCTCAGTCATCAAATGAAATTATCAGAGCAGTTACCTCACCTGGTGCTCAGGTAACTGTGCTGAGGCTCAGCATGGACCCCTTTCCTCAGGGTTAAACACTGTTAGGGCTCCCTCAGGATACATAAGAGAGCTAAGTATTTGTGCCCATGATTGAATCCTTGTGTTTGCTGCTGTTCTCACAGCTCAGCAGTCAGAATATTCTACTGTCTTTTATTAACTATATCTGTTAGATTACTTGACACTCAAGTCACTATTCACACTACGCATTGTTAGTTTTTTCTTCCTTTCTTCCACAAAGGGAGAAAAATAAAAATCTCTTAAAAGGTCACCTTGGCTTTTGAGTGCTAGTGCCCTTAGTGCTTGCTTTTCTCCTTTTTT
Organism: Tichodroma muraria; assembly: GCA_013390105.1. Taxonomy (NCBI): domain Eukaryota; kingdom Metazoa; phylum Chordata; class Aves; order Passeriformes; family Sittidae; genus Tichodroma; species Tichodroma muraria. Next base: position 189,161 of record WAAG01038542.1, on the reverse strand, counting down.
ATTAATTCCTTGATTTTCTAAGGATTTCTGTGGGGAAGGTGCTGCTCACAGCCCAGATGCGTGGTTATTTGTGGCCGTAATATTGTCGTGCCTCAGATTTTATTATGTTTGGTTTTCTTAGCACAGATGCAGCAGTGAATAGCAACACCAGTCCTTCCCAGTCATCATCTATCAATGACATTTCATCCATGTCAACAGAGCAAACATTGGCCTCAGACACAGACAGCAGCCTGGATGCCTTGACAGGACCCCTCGAAGGATGTCGATGATCAGCCATGATTGCAGACTTGACTTTGGAAAAGAACTCTTGTTTCCATTGGGCCTGAATTGCTTGTAAGTTAATGGAACCAAGTAGAAAAACTCCATGTTCTGCATGTTCTGCTAAAGTAATGCCTGTTGTTTTTTTTACTCAGTTGTTATGAAGTTGCCTGCTTAATGTTGTAGAATGGAAGCAAATCAATGTCTAAAGAACAAAAAAGTATTACATTTAGACACTATTATAGGCTTTTCTTTGTTTCAGCCTATTTCAGGTGAGCAGTTATAATAGACTTTTAGCCAATAACTCCTCTTAAGTGGGTTCATCAATCTCCAGTCCCAGCTGGCAGGCTTCTGTGACACAGTGGTTGTTTACATTTTAGTACAGTATTGTTCATTAGTAGGTTTTTTTGAATGTATAGTCCCTATGAAGTTTGTTTTACCGTGTGACTGTGGCAGTTTGCTTTATTTAACAGCCGGAGTGTCGTGTGTAAGTGTGAGCTCACATGTGGAATGCTCTCAGTACTGTGTTTAAAGGGCAGTTTTTCTTCCACATAGCACTTTTTTTTTAATCAAACCCTTTCTATCTTCACTTTTCAGCAATTCTCTCTTCTTGTAGAAGAGATAAACGTGAAGTTTAAAGCATAAAGCCATTACTTTGTATTTCACCTGAGTGTCTCTAACTTTTTCAGTCTTTTAAATGTGGATGGAAGATACAGTGGCTTAAATAAACCTTGAGGAAGGATGAGTGACTTTTTTTGTGAAGCAGTGCCTGTTTGGAAGAGGAGAGTGTACTGAAATGTTCTGTTTTTTCTAGCTTAAGATGCTCATCCTTTAACAAACATAAACAGAAAAAGTTTTATCTGTGATGCTCTTCATTCACTGCAAATTCTGTTAAAAGGAGAGATGACTTGGAGATTCTTGCAGCCCCAAAAAGCTGCATAAATATTTTCCATTTTTTTTAATGGGTCCATTCTATCTAGTGACTAATTAAAGAAATAAAAGTACAGTAGTTCTGAGTCACTTGTAAATTAAGCATTTAGTTAACAGAGCTTAGCTCTATTTTCACCTTAGGAAAGTCTTTCTATTTGTAGTGAGAAGAAAAATACGTTTAATACAAATTTTCTAAATGCAGTGTCGTCTAGACAAGACGAGGAGGTTGTTTGCTGTTTCCATACAGATTTATCAATAGTTTTCAGAATCCAATTACAAATGTACAAAGTTGCCTGTTACATTGCACAATCCGTTGAATTAGAAAATGCATTTGCAGTAGAGTATGTCTTAAATTGCTTTATAACGCACTTGTGACTTTGTGCACGTTCACTTTGGAGTGCACAGGTGTGAAATTTTGCTAAAGGATCTCATGTGTGCATGTGTAAAGGATCTCGTGTGTATGACTGAACTATAGAACTGTAAGAGAAATAGACATGTACAAGATCAGGTAAAACACCACTTTCTTAAAGGCACTATATTTAGCTGTTGATCAGATACTCTTGAATATATAAATAGAACCTGTAAAATATACTGGCCCAGACAGCCACTGCATTACTGACATACTTCTCTTGTAAAACACAGTTGTCCATTGTTCCAGACCTTATGACTTGAAAGCAGCAGTTTCTCCTTATGCAAACATTGCTTTTGCATTAAAATTTTGCCCCTTTTTAATAGCTTAATTTGCTGTAGTAAAAATATCAAGATTTTAGTGTCCCAGATGATAAAGTAGTTAATGTTAACTTCAGAATCGTGTTCTGGCATCTCTGATTTTTAAAATTCTGTTTAATTGAATTGCAAGATATTTGGTGCTTATGTTTTTTCTTACTGTTTGGTTTTTAACCTATGGATAACTTTTATCTTTGGATACTGAGGGTATATGTGGAATATTTTTAGTGCATTCTTGTCACTGGAAAAACATTTAAAAATGCCTATTTACCATATAGCAGAACAGTACACTTCGGTGGTGTTCTGCTTTTTTTAGTCCATGTTATTTGTGTAAGTTAAAATAGCTGAAGACACCTATTCATGATGAACAATTAGTGATTCATTATGAAAGTTATGTGCTGAATTTCATTTTTCAAGACTTTCATATTTTTCAGCTGAAGTTGCACTGTGCTATGTTCCTTTTAACAGTTTCTGCTTTAGAAGACTTAAGAGGCTTATTTCTTTTTCCCCATGTGATTTGCATACTCAGAGTTGAATTTTTCCTGTTGCACTTGGGCTGCTCAGCACAACAGAGGGTTGGACCAGATGACCTCCAGGTCTATTCCAACCTAAATTATTCTGTGATGCGAATTATCTTCTAATGTTTTTAACAAAGCTGTCCTGTCTTCATGACTTGAAGTGATAGCTGACCTTCTCCTAGTACTTACTGTTAGCTTGAACATATACTCTTGGAACAAGAAAAGAAACCCCAACCTTGAGATTAAATGAGTTAATTTGTAAATCTTGTAGGAAAAGCTGTCTCTTACCTAATTTTTTTGATGTCTTCTTGCTATGGCATGCATCGAAGCTTAATTACAGAACGCCTTCAGAGCATGCATGAAATGTCTGTGGATATTGTGGATTTTGACTCCAGTTTAATTCAAAAGCAAAGTGCAAACGTACGTGGATTTCCAGAGGACTCGTATGCAGACGATAGCCACCAAAGCCAGCCAGGTGCATGCTGCAGTTGCCAGGCTATCCCACTGTGCCCATGTAGGCCTTCAGTGCACTGCATGCAGCTTCTTCCCACATCACTGCTCCTGACTGCAGGGGAAATTCAGTGCCAGCTTTGTGGCATGGTTGCCACTGCCACGAGAGCCTCCTCGCTGATGGAAAACAAAATGCAATGTAACTTGACAGGGGTTTAAAAACGAAGAGTTTGGTGTGCAATATAATCACTTTTATTCCTCATGCTAAAATTATGTATGTAAGGTGATGCAATTGACCATTTTTTTGCACTTTGGCATTTATAAATATTTGTATGTATTTAAAGGTTAAGAATACATGTGTGTATACATATATATTAAGAAAACAGCTCAGTTTTGTAAACATGAATGTTACTTTCCTTTGAGAGACTTTGTATAGTGTTAACACTACTGCAGCATACATAGACAGTTTATGAACTATGACTAAAATAAATGGTGGTCAACACAGATGCAATCTGTAATCTTAACTGCTCACCTGAAAAAGAAAGGGATCTTTGGCTGTCAATAGATAATTTACCAGAAACTTGTTAAACATCTAAACACTGAGTAGCTGAATGGCATTGCAGAAATGGAGTATGTTTTAAACAGTTCATTTCATCTGTGCTTATATCATTTTTCCTGAAAAAAGCCTTAGAAAGAGAAGCTTGGCATTTTACAATCTGGGTAAGCAGCCTGTAAGTGTACTTCGAGGAAATACTGTGATATGACAAGTCTAGGTCTTTATGGAAAAAGACAAGAAACGACTGTCAAAATTAAGGCTTTGTCTGCATGGATCATACAAACTACACTAGTCTTAGGACTGGAAACTACAGTTTGCAAACAGCCTTTGAAGTTTTGTAACATTTCCAGCAAGGGCTTGCATTTTCTTGTCAAAATATGAAAGACTCAACCTTGACTAGAAATTAACTAGTTGGGTGAAGAGTTTCAAAAGCTGTTAGGAACCAGAGGGCTCTTGAGGTTTTGTCTTTTTTTACATCCTAACAGAGCATATGTGTTTATTCCAAATTAATTAAAAGGAAAAAAGCGATTCCATATGTTTAATTTTTCTTTCTTAAATGAAGGACCTTAAATGCTAAATCGCTTTCCTTAAAGTCATAATTTTATGAATGAAGTAGGATTTAGCTATTGCAAACGCAGTTGGCGTACAGAGTCTCCAAGGACAGGGTGGGTGAGCCTTGTGTTGTCACAGGGGCCGCCCTCGAGCTGGGAGGGAGCTGGGAGGTCACAGCTCCAGGTGCAGACGAGCCTTTGTGGTCGCTGGGGAGCGTGGGTTCAGCCTTGCAGCAGCACAGAGTGTTGGGGGTAAATGCTGAACTGCATTTGTCTGCGTGTTCTACACGTGTCTTGAGGATTCCAGCAGGGCTTGATGCTAAATGTAGTGAGACATTATACTGGGAACCAGATTCTTTCCTGGCATGTGTGTTGTGTCATTCCTGCTCAAAACTGGTTTTGATCCAGGGACACCTGCATCCAGATGCAGAATTTGGACTTGAGTTCTATAATGAATCTAGTGATTTCTTTGCTTTTTCAGAGTGTCTTGAATTATTTTTTTAACATGTTGAAATATGACAAAAAAGTGTATTCTGGCTCATTATTTTACATATTTTAGATTGTCTTTTACATGAGTGATGTTCTAAAATCTTATACAAGTTGTCAAATCAGTTTTGGTTTTTGCTTGTTCTGCATGCTAAAAAGATGTCTGGAGTTAAAATAATGTTTTAAGTAAACCATCTTTTCTCATAGTAGCTTTGGAGGAAAGTGGAGAGACAACCATTGTTTCTATTTGTGTTTTATAAAGTTATTATTTTTGCAGCAAAAATTTCAGTTGTTGGATTTCAATCCCGGTGTTGCTTTGTGGATATAAATTTCCTAGGTCCGCTATTTCAAACATGTATAACAAGTCCAGTATAAAATTAAACTAATAAAATGCACTCTTCTGCAATTTGTTATTGAAAACATGGCAAATAATTTCAGTCCAAGAATTCAAGACTAAATAGAGAAAATACATTTAACTATTTAAATTTATTCCTTGATGTTGCTGCTTATTTTTTTAAAAGGTGCTTGCAGTTTTGCACAAAACAAATCAACTTTATTAATTGCTGGGTTTGAAGCACTTTAGGATTCTTCTAAATACAACCATATATGGTGTGAAAAGGAATGACATAACATGTTTAATGTGTTCAAATTTTGGTTGTGGTCTTTGCTATTCTGATAGATTTGATCAGCATGTTTCTTTAAACCTGTTTTCAGAGATTAGGAATCAGAAACCTTTTGGGGGCTGAAATTCAACACGTGGTAAGAGATCGCTTGAGAAATACCCCCTGAGTGGGTGACTTGATTGGCAGTGTGACTACCTGGCCATCTATTAGATAAAGACACAGCAATGTCTGTTCCTGTAGCAAGGGCAGCTCGCTGTGAGCACCGGGATTCTTTTTTTAAACAAAGAAACTTTTCTTAGCTCTTGGCTGTGCATCGTCAGGTTGTGTGTGCTGTGCTAAGGCCAGGACAGCTGCTTTGGGGGACTCCCCTGCAGCAGGTGCTCTGGGACTACCACGGGCAGACACTGTCCCTGCTCTGCAATGCTCCAAGTACCAAACTGGTATTTGTGAGGTCTTCTTGAGCAAGTCCCAGTGTCTCTTTCCCTGGCTGGGCTGTGGCTCGGCACTGCACGGGCTCCTGAGGATAACAAAAGCAGAGGAGGAAGGAGTCGGGTACGAAGAGCGTTTTGTGCTGGCTGCCTGAAGCAGAGACCGCGTTTGTTGCTGATCACAGAGCTCCTTATACCCCTGAGCATGTGCTGTTGTCTCGTCTTCTAACGGGGGAAACCTTTTTCTGAAAACCCAAGTGTGTCACAAGCTTTTCTATGAATTCAGATGCTTAAATTGGTGCTAATTTTTAAAAAGAAAATGTAACAGATGGTTAGCACTGTATTTGTCTGTTTTTGATACCTATATTTTCTTATCTGGTAGCAAGCCAACTTTATAAAATTGCTAATGTGCATTTTCAGCTTCATCAGATTCCCAGGTTTTCCTAAAGTAAAATGTTTAAACTCCCATGGTAGCTACTGCTTCTTTGGAGCCATTGTTGTCAGGTGTTTTATACACTTATCAAATGAACGCAATTAGAGCAAACAGCAATACCTAACTATCCCTTTCTTTACTTCACAACGTGGTTCCCCAGGTGGTTTTAGCAGTTTAGTGTGATCAAGATGCCTAATTAAGAGAAAATTAGAAATACCTGTGTGCAGTTAACTCAGTACATTGAAGCCTTACCTAGTTGTTAGGATAATTTATAAAGATTATACAAATCTTCATCTATTTTAAAAAGGGAATAACAAGCAGAAATAATTAACTGTTTTTGTACAAATTAAATGTAAATTCCAGAAAATATATTATTTAATGTATTACAGAACACGGGCTGTTAGAGTGTAATAGGCTCACTGAGTGATTAGTTATGAAATCCAGTTTTATCCAATGACTCAAAATAAACCCCCTCCAAAATGTAGTTCTTTGAGAATTTCTTTTGAATGCCTTCAAGTTTAACTCCCCCCAGAATCCTTTGTTGGTTTGATCCTCTTTCCCACCTTCTGTTTACCAAATGTCACCAAAAGTAGCATCAAGCCCTATCACTTGTTACGGTGTTCTGGTTTTATGGCCTTACCATTAGTTATAGTCTGGTGTATAATTTCAGAAGAAAGATGTGCTTTGAAGTCTAACTATAGATACATGTGGCCTCTTCTGCCTATGGAATTAGGCTTTGATTTCATATCTCGTTCTCAATGCTTGTGCAATAGGAACATCTTCCTCTCAGTGCAGTGGCTATTTTGTCTGATGCTGGATTTTGGTTTCAGGATGACTAGAAAGTCTTTTTGGGTTTGTTTGTTTTGGTTTTTTTTAATGGACAGCAGTCATGCTTCATTGGTTTTTTGGACTGATGCTCTTTAGGAAACTAGAATTTCATAAGGAAAACTGTCAATAACCAGTTCTGTAGTTCTAGTTAAAGCCTTGTTCTGAAGCTTTTTGGTTGTTTGTTTTTTTTTCTTTCCAAAAACGTTATCGTAAAACAGTACTAAAGCCACTGTAAAATTACAAATAAATATGTATACATAAAAGATTTGAGCAGTCTGTCTTATTTACTGTATTTTTTCTTTCTTGGTTCTTCCTGTGTTGAAGTAGAATGTTTTATGTAAGCAATGATGTATGTTTAATGTATAAATTACTTCTTTCAAAACATGAAGTTTTAGTTACCATTTTAGATTCCAGTTAACCAAAACATAGGTGTTGGCATGAAAAATGAATGAAAAAAACTTGAAGAAATTGATTGGAACAGCTTTTTCCTGAAAAACTGGAACGTTTGGACACATTAACAGCACTTGGTTTTACTACCAGGTGTGTTTTGAAACTTATTTGGGGGGGTTTGTTGTTGTTTAAATGGCAGAAGCTTGAAAAAAATAATTCAACTGTGCTTTTGAGGACAGTGTGAGTATTTTTGCAGACAGTGATGAGGTTTCCAGGCACCTTGCAGAGCTGTCTGCTCTGACTCCAGGGAATGGGAAGTAAAACTGAACTGCTGCTTTGATCTACTGGATTTAATGAAGGGTTTCTCATATTAAAGGGAGGATTAACAGATCCAGGGCGAGGGCTTTTAGCCAGCTTTTGGTGTTGTGAAAGCTTCAGCTGGGACAGCGTGAAATTATTTTTAAAGCAATGTTTCTTTCTTGTGTGGAGAATGTTGAAGTTTTACCTCTTCTCTACAAGGCTTTGCAACAGAGTATCTGGATAGTGGAGGGATGCCCAGTACATCCCAAGTACATCCCAAAGTATCCCTGTATTAGATGATGGGGGTTATTTTTCAGGTTGCTGTTTGAGCTACAAGGAAGATCTAATCCATTAAATACACACCAACAGCAACAAAAAAATAAAGCAGGATGATGATGTGTTAGCAGGGAAGTGCTTTGCAAAGCATTACGCAAGAACATTTCTCACTTACGCAATTTTTATCTGAAATCTTTTCTTTATATTTCCTGCAAGTTCTTGATGCTGGCAGGACAATGTTTAAAAAGTAAGGAGGGAGTGATGTGATTAAACAAGACTCATATTTTTTTGGGAAAGTGGGATTTCAGAAGCTGATTTTTCTCACACTAATGAGGTCTAAAAAAGAGAAAGTGGAAAAAAGAGTGCAAGTGCTAGAATTCAACTGCAAAACCTGGTCATTTGTGATTGCTTGCTGTGAGGGTGGCAGTGGAACAGGCTCTTGTTCAGCGATGCACTCGTATGAGTGCATGGAAGGGGTTGGCCAGGAGGCACTTGGGAATGAAGAGTTGCAGTACTGCCTGGGGCTTGGAACAGAGCAGGGCTGTCTCATTCCATGAGCCTTGTGGGGTAAGACTCTGGCATTCATATTTGATCTTAAAACAATCTGCTTGCTCTTCTCTGGGGAAGAAGAAAAGCATCTGTGTGGTTCCTGCTGACACACCATCGGCTGCTTTGGTGACACTCCGCTCTCAGGTAGGTGGCTACTCTTGCACTTAATCTGGCTGGAAGAACAAATAACAAACCACATGTGTTTATAGTATAAAGTATAGTTTTAAGTTGGTACAGGTTTAAGTAACATGGTATTTTTTCATGTGAAAGTTCTGCAGTGGGTTAAAAAAACGGTGGTTTTGTTGATACTTAACTGTGTCATAAATGCTGTATAAAGGTAGTTTCTTTCTTAAGACTAATGTGTTCTTATGGAAGAGTGCTGTAGGGAGGCTGATTATAATCCAGAGGAGCAAATGGTTTTATAAGAGACCTCCTTGCTCTCCATGAATGAAGAATACCCTTTCAGTGAGAGGCACAGTAGCTCTGATCCCAGGCACAGTGCAGGTGAGAGCTGTAGGGAGGTGCAGTGCTGTCTCCTTGTTTCTGTGTTTGTCTCTACCTGAAACAGTGGCTTCAGGGGGTAGGTAGGAGCTCAGCTCTCTCCTAAAGCCCAGGCTATACCTGTGGCACCCCTGGGATGGCTGCTAAAACACTCCAGCAGGTGACACCCTGAGATTGAAACCACTTGAGCATTTAGAGTATCACTCAAGGCCACCCGAGAAATAGCAGTGCTGCCCCAGTGCACTGCACAGGCTGGCTTGGGAGGGGTAGTGCCAACAGTACCAAAGAATTTTCCAGTGGTATGAGAAAGTGTCCCTGACATTAGCAGGGTAGTACAGAGCTCCTGGGGGTCCCTTCGTGTTTGTAACAACTGCTCACTGCATGATGGACAGCCAAGATTTTCTGTTGGGTTTTCTGTTTCACCTCCACAGGATCGTGTGCGGCGCCTAGGACTGGCCCTTTCCCCCAGCTTAGCCCCACTTCCAAGTGACACACCTGTTTATTTCCACCTGTGCATTTCCCCAAAGGTTCCGAAGAAATCTTCGATTTCTCTTTCTGAGAAATTTTATTTCTGAGTGTTTCTTTTCTTCTCTCTGCATCTTCCGTTGCTCTCCCTGCATTTCTCATCCCCGTCTCCCCCAGCCTGTACCACTTATGCTGCTGTCCCAGTTTCCAAAGCATCCCCTGAAACTCCAACTGCAGTGCTCTGTTCTGCTCCAGGCTGGTAGAAACACAGATACTGTAAAGCATAAGATTAATTTCCCCCTTAGAAAAGCTCTAGTCTTTTAAAGTTAGCCTTTTAAAACATATGTTCCCATAAATACAAGTATTGGCACCCCCAATTAATTTCCAGTCTTTGGTGTTATGTATTAAAAGCTGCAAATTTTAGTTATCCTAATTTATAATAAGTATAAATAACCATATGGCCAAAGGAGTCAGTTTGTGGGTTGATTGGTTTTTTTAGGGTTTTGTTTTTGTAGCGGAGTACTCCAGTAGTGTAACAGCAAATGGCAATGCAATGTATTTTAGGAGACACTGGTGATTCTGCTTAAATTGTAGTTCCCTTCTACTGCAGAGGAAAATAGAAGAATACAGCAAAGATACTAAAAATTAAAAAAAAAATAAAATCATACAAACAGTTCCTTCACTAAGAAGAAATTGAGAAATACTTCCAAAAATTAAAGATTAAATGGATCTTTACCCGAGGCAAAGTGTAATTTGACATTAACCACTTGCCATCTGTTGAAATGCAGCATGTTGAGGTATTTTCTGGTTTATGTCAATTTGCATGACATACTTGTAACTTTTAACTAATTAACAATGTTATATTTAAAACGTTCATTCCTTTTAACTACACAATAGCAGAGCAGCACCCTTTGGAAAGTGAAGCCTGGAAATGTTGTTGCCTTTTGGCTTTGATAACAAGCTATGGGTAAATCTCCATTCAATTTCTAATCTTAGAAATTGGGAAAGTGCTAATAAACACTTTCCTCAGAGCTGTTAAAATTCATGACTTGCAATTTGTAAAGAATAATGACTTACTGCTAATGCTGCTGAGCAGCCCGCACATTATTCCCTGGAGAAATGCTTGATATTGGATTAAGGCAAAAAGGGAAAATACACAATAGACCAGAGGCTTTTCAAGAGCTCTGTGGAGCCCTGCAAAAAATCTTTTAGGTGCTCTGGAGTTCCTCAAGCACTTTATGTGAAAGTGAGTTTGGATGACTCTGAATAATTGCCTACCTAATCCTGTAATGCTGGATCCTGGTGCCATTCCCGGTGGTACAGGGAGGCATTGACTGCAGCAGCATCCACAGACCCTGCTCCTGGTTTTATACACTGAGAAGGGATGCCTTCCCATAGTGCTTAAAATCCTTTACCTTGCAATTAGAGATTTGTCAGCCTTTTTTCTGGCTGTCAGCATCCTCACAGCTGCCAGGTGGTGCTGTGAGGGTTTGCTGGCAAGTCCCCAGGGCAAGCGAAGCTGTCACTGCCGTCACCCGGGACCCGTCCTCTCTTTCTGATCCCACAAAACATGACTTAGAGCTGTCTTGGTTTCTTGGGAGTCTTCTGGCCAGGCCAGTTTTGTCAGATGTCCTGAGAGTTTTCCTCAGTCGTGGCTCCTCAGGAGGAGCCTGTGAGCTGCCCTGCCTGCTGTCCCGGGGCCCTCCAGCGCTGTCACCTGCTCGGTGCCTCTTCTGCTCAAGAGGGGACCTTGTTTGTGTGTGTGCCTTGCTCTGCCTTGCCACAGGTCCTGAGAGTTTTCTTCCTCCCCACAGCTGTTTGGAGCTTTTCAAGCACTCAGAAAGGGTCTATTTTGCCAGAGCTGGGATCTTATTTCAGCTTCCAGCTTTGCTTTTTATGCACAGCAGGTTGAGGTCTTGAGCTGCTGTACCCATCTGCTGCCTGCTCCCATTGTCACCGTGGCTGGTTTATTGCCATCTCCAGGGGCAACTGCTGCTTTCCTACCCCAGCTTTGTTGTCTGTAGGTTGTCTGACACCTGCAGGTGGCCCTTTTGGCACCTGAACACCCTTAAACCGTTCAATTCCCTGGCTGGGAGGGGAATTCTGCAGCACTGTCCCAGTCCCAGGGCTGCGCAGAGGGAGCAGGGACATCCTTTGCAGGCATCAGGGTCACAGCTCCTTGCCACACTTCAGGAGAGAGACCTGTAACGTGTGTTTTGGCCGTCTATCCAGCTGGTGAGGCATGAGAAGATTTGCATGGATGTGGAATAGCTCATGCTGCTCATCCCTGGAGCATCCACTGCATCGGCTTCAGAGCAAGCAAATCACAGCAGTGCAGCAGGGGAGGTGACTCCTCCGGTCACGATGTTTCAAGGACGAGAAGCTGGAGGTTAAGGAAAAATAGGCCACATCAGCAATATTTCAATTCCTCTTGGAAAAATTTTGATGTGAATAGATACAGAGTGTTTATTTTAGCTGCCTGTTCTCACAAGAGAATCAAGCACAGCCCAAAAATAACTCGGTTACAATTAAAGGAAGAGCAACCCTTGCAGTTTAAATGCATGTCTCAGAAAATAAAGATGATTTAAAATAATCTGGAAACGTTTCCTCCTCTCCCTCATCCCCACATGTTCAGTCTCATGATATAAGAAATGAAAATGATTCATTTCTTCTAAGTTTTAAGTGCTGTTTTAAGTGCTGCTGTGTTTCTGTAAGTGTTTTACAGGTCTCTCTCTGAAAGCTTCAAGTTTCCCTCTGCCCACCTCACAAAGCTGGGATGTGTTCCTGGCAGAATTTGGGTCTGGGAGGTTATTGAGACGCTTTCCCACCTTGACCTGCATTCCCTTCAGCAGGAGGAGTCCTTAGAAATGAGCAGACATGCGAATGTTTTGGAAATCGGAAAAAGGCCTGGGTGGAATGTGTAAAAGCCAAGTAAGTAAGGCTTTAGCTGTCTGAGGGGGATGATGCTGTACTGGAGGAAGGTGGGGAGGAATCCACTAACTTGATTTTACAGAAGCTAAATAATAAATTGGTTTAAATTCCACCATCAACCACCCTTCCCCACCCAATGCTGCAGTTGCTGCAACCTAAACTTTTCCTCCAAAGAAAGATCTTCCTGGAGTATTAATGGCAGTGCTTTACAGCAGTTCTGTGCCTATTAATAAGCTGACAGATGGCTGTAGTTTCTGATGAGCCAGCTTCGGTTTCATTGATTAATCTGTTTTCTCCCTGCCCCAAAGGACAGGCACAGCTGTGCTGGCCAGCAGCTGCTCTTGCACAGACCTGATTTCCACAGGCACATCTGCCTGCCTGGTGAGGAGGGGATGCCGGCTCTGCTGCCATGGGGGGACTGGGAGGGAGCTGGCCAGGCTGGTGGAGGCAGGATGGAGAAGCAGGGCAGCCAAGGGGTCCCCATTTGAGAGCTGAGGCTCTGGGGGGAGTCCGACCTCGTGGTCCCCGTTGCAGCCACACTGTTAAAGCAACACAGTGTGGGTGAAATCAGAGAGTTCAATGGGAAATTCAGACAGCTGACCTCTGGTCTTGGTCCCCAAGCCTGTGGGGTACTGGAACTGATCCACATGGTGAGAGCTGTTGGAGGCAGCAGGTTTGCAGCACATGGGGCTGGGACTTGGGGACAGGCAACCAACCCTTAGTCCTGTGCCTCTTTTACAGGGTGGCTGCCAAGCTCCAGGTTAGGAACTCAAAGTACCCAAGAGCAACAAGAGTGGGGTGTCGCAGCTGGAATCTCATCTACTCTGTGCTTTGTCTCCCAATAATGATCTTGATGAGGCACAGCACCACGTAATGTTGATTTCCTCTCCCACACCCCTCTGTATTTACGTTTATTCATATGCCATGTTCTCCTTTCACCTTCCCTGTGGCTTCTCCAAGAAGATTGCTTGTATTAGTTTCCTGACAATGTAAAGGTCAGCAATGTAAAGAGCTGTGTTTTGGGGTTTTTTTTTTTGCCCTGAGGCAGAGGAAGAGCTCTGTTCTGGACTCTCAGCTTGCAGAGAGCTGGGATGTTTTGAAAAATTGTTTCTTATTTTGGACTGACTTGGGATGGAGCTTGTGATTCTCTGCTATGACCTCTCCCTGGAGCACAGAGATGCTGCCATGTGTGGTTAAAATTTAACATGCTTGAAATAGTTCCTTCAGGCAAGCTGTGGGACTCAGCCTCCCTCGGTTCTGGTCCTGTGCCAGCTGCCTGTTCCCCTGGAATCGCCTCTGAGCTCCAGAAGAGAGACCAGAGTCCCCTCCCTGTGCCTTCTGTGGGGTATCATTTGCACTGCAGACAGATGAGATGTGACTGTTCCAAAAGGGATGTTGATCAGCCCTGGGACTGTGAATGTTTGAGGTCACTATCTGGATAAAACTTCCTTCACACAAAAACTAATGTCAGTGAGTCATGGAATGGTTGGGATTGGAAAGTACTTCGAAGGTATTCCAGTTTCAACCCTTGCCATGGGCAGGGACACCTTCCAACATCCCAGGTTGGTCCAAGCTTGGTTCAGCCTGGCTTTAAACACTTCCACGGATGGGGCAGCCACAGCTTCTCTGGGCAACCTGTGCCAGGGCCTCACCACCCTCACAAGGAAGAATTTCTTCCTAATATGTAAAATCTACCCACCCTTTGCCAACTTGAAGCCATTCCCTCTGGTCCAGTCACCACCTGCCATTGTCCAAGTCCCTCTCAGCTACACCATTGGACTGTTGTTGTAAACTGGCTTAATCAGCACCTCTTCATCTTCAGCCTGGGGCTAGAGTTGAGCTCAGCTGCCAGCAAAGGAGAAAGCAGAGAGAACTGCACACAGCTGACGGGGCACCTCCTTGTGCCAGTTTGTTAAAGTGGTCATGTGGTTTGTGCAGGTAGCCAAGAGCTGCTCAAAATGCACTTCCAGGTGTGCACTGAAATGTCTGGGCTTGGCAAGACCTGAACCCAGCACTGTGCTCCCAAATCACCCCGTTCTCCATCAGCCTCTTGTGCATGAAATGCACAATGAACATGTCCTGCATGGGGAAACACTGCTGCCCTCTTCTGCAGGATGCAGTCAGAGCTGTGTGTGCAATGAATGGCTCTAATGCTCTCTTGGTTTGCCATTAATGAATTGAAAGTTTTGTTCTTGCTGTTTTTTTTGTTTTCATCCTGGACTTCCATGATGTTGGAATAATGAATGTCATAGCGTCATCTCTTGTTTTTCTTTTGCAGCTGAATTAAAATTAAAAACAGTTTCCTGAGCTTTTTTTCAAATCCCAGTTGGGTTTTAACTCTGAATGAACTATTTATTGTGCTAAATATGGTGAATAAAGGGAAACGAAGAAAACTTTCTCTGTGCACCTGCAGAAAGAGAACCAGCATGGACCAGCTGTGGCTGGGACAAGCTCTGGACCCAGGCACCTGCCCGTGTCCTGAGTCTGGCCTCTGTTTAACTCCTGGCAGCAATTTTGTATTGTTTGACAGCAATCTTTTTACAAAAAGAAATAGAAACAAATAATAAAAAGCAGAAGTTCATAACTTGCTTTTTGAGATCTGATTTAATCTTAGTTTGCCTTTTTATGATGCATGTTCTTATACAAAGGTGCTGCCACATTCCAGTAGAGGAGGAACAGGTGTGTGTGGCTCGACGCCATGAGGACCTGAGCTTTTTGAGCTTTGGGGCTTGTCAGGAATATTTGATATTGCCCGACTGCATAACATAATGCTTTTGGGCATAAATAAATGTCTAGGGCTGCAGCCAGACAGCATCACAGAAAATGAGGCTGCTTGCCTTTGGGTAGCTGGAAGCTGCTTGAAAAATGGAGCTGGAGCGCCCTTCCTGTGACCCCAACAAAGAGCCGCGAGCACATTTTGGGTTCTTTGGCTCGTTGCAGGCTGGAGCTGAAGGTGGCATCCCCTCATGCTGCCCCCAGTGCCGGGTCACGGCTCCGTGCGGGGCTGCGGCTGCCGGGGGCTCCGGAGCCCTTCCCGCTGCGACAGCTGTCAGATTTACGGGGATGTGTGGGAACGGGGAAATGACCTTTTTTCTTTCCTCTCCGGAGAAGAGCAGCGCTCAGCCCATCTCCCACTGGATGTCACGGTTGGGGCTCGGTTGGGGCTGCCGGAGCCAAAACGCCCGGAGAGGAAAAATCCCACCCTTTTTTCAAGCTCTATGACAGTTTGTAACCAACATCTTATAGAAACAAACCATAAAATTATTTACATTCCTTAAAAAGGGGAAAAAAGGACTGGTGTGGGGGAATATTTGAGAAATCACAGGCTCCCGGCAGGAGAGGGCACTGTGTGCTTGGCTATATCCGAGGGAGTGTGCGGTTGGGGTGAGGGTGCTGTAGGTGGGAAGCTGTGCAGCCGCAGAGCAGGCACACCACCGCCCCCGAGGTGAGACCAGCCCGTGCCGTGGACAAAAGCTCCGAGGACAAAGCTCCTGAGAGCGGAGCTGCTGCTGCTCCTCTTCTCACAGCACGCTGGTTTGGGTTAAAACCTGATAGTGGGTTACAGGGACAGAGGGGCTGCTGAGGGAATGGGCTGGGATGAAGGCAGTGCCAGAATGGGGAGGTGGGAAACAAGGCTTCATCATAGGTAGCGTCTGCATCACTCTGCAACAAAAGCATCCTCACCAGATATATGCAAACACCTTTAATTTGAGATGTTTTTCTCCCTCGGCAACTGTATTTGGTATCATAACCATAATTTACCTGTTTGCTTTAATGTAGGGTTTCCATCTGGGGGAAATGGAGTTTTACTGGAAATGTGTGTTCAAATTAATTCTCTTATCCTTCATTTTCTTCTGTAAAATAACTCCTGTTGTTTTATAAAGGGGGAAATTTCTTGGAAGGAGCCCTCCCAAACTGCCTGTCTCATGGCCTTGGCTTTTAATGGAGGCAGTTTTGATGCAATTCCCTACTTTAGTTTAATTTTAGCTCTACAGATCTGCAAGGAAGGATTTCAACTGTTGGTTTTGTTCAGCACTAAAGGCAAGCTCAAGACTTTCTTGTGCTCTCAGAATGACCCTCAAACCCTCACAGGGAACAGCCTGTTTAGTTCAGCATTTGTATTTGTGGTAAACACTGATGGGAGCTGCTAGTGTTCAGGCTGTCATTCAGTTTTAAGGATTTTATTTCCCTTTCAGGTTCTTCCCAAGGCGTGTTTCCATGTGGGACTTTTGTCTTTGCATAAGGACAAGGCTTTGACTTTAGAATAGGGAAAATGCTGAGAGCTCCTGCGATCCCTCTGGAAATGATCCCTGTAACAAATGCCTGCTGCTCGGCTTGAAGCGAGCTGTCGTGTTTAGCTGCATTTTGGATGGTGTCTATAAACACAGCAGCTGTCTGCATGCGAACGGGACTTTCCAGCAGTGCATAATATGAAAAGAATCTTATTACCAGTTAAAAAAAAAAGAAAAAGCAAGAAAGGCTCAAAGAGCTCGGATGAGGCCAGCTTCCTATCAGCTCCAACAGCAGTCTAGACATCTCGGGGAATCATCAGACTAATGTGATGTGCGGGAGGCATTTACAGCTCCACGTGCCTTAAAGACAGCTGGGCAAAGGGAGCTTTCCTCCAGGGATCAGCACAGCTCCTTGGGGCTCCTGCTGTCCCTGTCCCACTTCTCACCCTTTGCTCTCTCTCCTGCCTGGGTTGGGGTGCCAGGGGTCTCCTCTTCCATGAGGCACAGCATGTGATGATGACTTTCTTTTCGTGTCATTAACCTCGATGACACTTTGCTCAAACCTCTCTGGTTTTTGCAAACACTCCCGGGGCAGGGCTGTGGTCACTTCATCTTGGCTGAGCCCTGTGGCCATGGGAAGGGCTGAGGCTGTGGGAGCTGCAGGGACACTGTCTGGAGGTCAGACACCTCCACTGTTCCCTGCTTTGGGCCTTCCCTCAGGGTGATGAAGGAACAAAGCCAAGGTCCGACCCCACTCCCAACATTTTCCCCAGCCACAAGCTGCTCTTCCATCTGCTCCAAAAACTGCTGTGCTAGGATACCCCAAGATGGGGCAGCTCGTTCTGCCAGGGACCATTTCTGAGCCAAGTGTCCCCACTACATCCTGAGTCAGGCTGCTCTTTGGGGCAAGAATAAACCATCTCCCAGTTGCAGGATTCAATTTGTAAAACATTATAAAATTTTTGGGGAAAAAATCCCCAATGCCTTGCTCTTTAATAAATAATTTACTTACTTGAGTGCAAAGCCAGGGATCTAAGTGGGTTTTCTGCCATCCCTCGTGACTAGCTGAGCTGTGGGCGACGGATGCCACAGGGAAAACTTGGCTCTGCCTGCACGGAGGAGGTTCCCAAAAAAGAAATACCAAAACACCAGAGGAAAGACTGCTTTCATGATAACTTCTGGCCCATCCAGAGGGAGAAAATGTCAGGAATTTCCCAATAATATCTGTAGTCTTTGACTCTCCAGCTGAATTCTAGAGCTGTCTGGGATGGAGGAGCACCAGAGACTGCAGGTGTCCTGCCTCTCCTCCAACACCCAGACCTGGAATTTCTCACAGGGCTCTTCTTTTAACAGGATTCAACAAAATTTATTTGGTGCTTCTGGGTTTTTCAGTCTTCTGGTTTGTGTTGACAGGAGCATGTTGGGCTGGATACATGGCTTCACTCTTTGCATGTTACAGGGGAAAAAGCAGCAAGAAAATGGGGAGGCTTATGGAAAACTAGCAGTTCTTTGCTATCATTTTTGGAAAATATAGCACAAAATTAACTAGTCCCAAGCAAAGGTACTGAAGAAAGAGGGAAGGAAAGAGATATGTCACTTAATGTGTTATTTTTCCTAGGCAAAGCAAGCAGGTAGCAGAAAACAGTGGAAGGAATAAATCCATGCTCTTATTCAAACTGATAAGTAAAATGCATATTAAAAATGCAGTGAGTGATCGCTCCAGGGGGGCTTAAAATTATGGCCCCAAAAAGCCCTGACGACTTAGTGGTTTGAAGGTACATGACTGAAAGTGGTTCCTGTGTAATCACTGCCCTGTGAGCTTGACTGCTCTTCCCTGCACCCAGTGCTGGAGCTTTGTGTTTCATTGCAGAGTTAAAATCTCCCCTCAGCTCGGGACCCTGCCTGCAGGGTAGGGGATGCTGAGGGTGGGTCAGTGCCTTCCTCTCACCTGACCACCCCATCCATGGAGGGTTGTCATGGCTGGAGGGGAGCATGAGGAACCAGGGATGCCTGGTTCAGTCCACAGGAGGGCAAAATTTTGGTGAGAATAAAGATAAATGGAGAGTGAGCCCTGTCCTGCTCTGATGCTGCCAGGGAGGAGGGGGTTGAGGCACAGACAGTTCTGCAGGGTCAGCCTGGCCCAGCACAGGGGACAGAGAGGGGCAGCAGCATATTAGACCCTCTGATTCAATCATTTTTTCCTAAATGTCACTTGAAGAGAGTGGTCGTAATGTTGAGTCATTACCAGCCATTTGCATGTACAATAACAACAGGGAGAAAGATAAAAAAATCAATACCAGGATCAATGGAGAGCTCCCTGCTCTGGATCTTCTGCCTGGAGCTTATCATTAGCAGCAGACACTCACAGAGCAGAGTACTATTAATTAGAGGAAGCATTTGCAGTCCAGGGGAAATGACTGGCAGGTGGAAAGTCCTTGGTTTGTTTCTTTTTTTTAACTGAGATTTTGGAGGTGGGTTTATTTTCCCTTTCACTTCTGGACTCCTCAGTGTCCTGAGTGGAGCGTCTCCTTCACACTTATGGTTTGAAGAAAGAGTTTTCTCTCCTGGAATTATGAGAAAGGATGACTTTCCAAAACATGTGAGCAAAAGCCAGGGACAGCTCTGCTTGAGCTTAACCCCTCTCAAACCACTGGGCTGTGAGCCTCTGGTCCTCCTCTCTTGCACCCTTTCCCCAGCACTGCTCACAGCCTGGTGTAGCACATAAATAACAAACATTTCTGTTGTTTTTGCAACAGCAGCTGATGGATTTCCAGGAGAGGGGGCTCTGGGCAGGCAGAGCATTCTCCAAGTGCTACTGGAAGCAAAAGGTGGGTAAAATGAACACCAACCTTGGCTTCCATGAAATTTGAGTAACTTGTGTTCAACCCCCAGGAAAAAGCCTTTCCCCCCAGCTGTCCCCAGGCTGTGGCATCCTGTCATCCCCAGCTCATGGCACCATCCAAGGCAGGGTTGGTGCTGTGGCCTTTGGCTGCTCCTCCCTGACCACTGGGAAATGGCTCTGTGCCAAAATTCAGCTCCAGAGCCCCCAGCCCACCCACTGCAAAGAGCAGTTATCGATTGGCAGCAAGGGAAGTACACAATTAACTGCAAAAAATCCAATTATTTTGCTTATTTTGGACAGTTCTGTGAGCTAAAATGAAGACAAAATGCAGCAACTGTGTTTAGGGACACTTGTGTCGTGGCTATGCCGAGGTGAAGCTGCTCCAGGGCAGGGCAGGGACTGCCCACGGCTTTGCGCCGGGGAGAACCCACTGGATCTCAGGCTGAGGGTGAGGTCCCAGCAAGATTTATTTTTTCGTAGCATTTTGGGGGAATTACAAGAACTTTAAGTGTGTGAGAGTGTACACAATCCTGCCTGGACTAGCTGGGCTGTGAGCCTGGCCCTTGGCACTCTGCTTTATTGTCTGTGGTTGTGCATTTACTTTAATTAAGAAACAAATGCTGAAACCACATTCGAGATACTCTTCCTCCTCTGCATCATGGTTTAGCTGATTCCAGGCAGCCTCTATTAGGTGGCTTTGTATTTTGTTGTTGTTTTTTTTTTTTTTTGTCTTACTTGCTATTACTACCATGAAAGCATTTCTAGGCCCCAGGGAAGATGGGAAAAGAAAATCTCTTTAAAAACAGCAATTATTCTTAGTAAAATATTCTAAATAATTCATTGCTTACTGGCTGTAGTGCACTATTAAATGCCTTTTAGCTACTACTTGTGTAAACTCTTAAAGCCCTGGTTCAAAGCCAAGCTCAGGTTAATGATACAGCAACTTCTGTGGGAAGCCCTGTGTGTCCCATAGAGCAGCCCCTGCAAAAGCCCCACGGAGCTGGACACAGAGCGGGGCAGCTGGGTGGGTGCCTGTGCCACTGGACTTGGTTTTAACCACATTCTCAGGATTTGTGCCCCTAGGAAGTCTCCTCATTCTCTCCCAGTTCTGGAGAAGCTGGCTGGACAATGTGCTGCATTGGTGCAATGCTTTTCTGACAGAAACCCAGGGGATTTAAGGAAGTGGCAACTGCCTGTGAAGCATGGGAGGAAGTGCCACAAATGTGAAGCCAGCAGCGGCTCAGTTCACCTGCTCCTGCAGCAGCCTGCTCTCCATCCATGCCCACTGGAGGTAAAGGAGAGTCCTCAGCAGGCTGGGCTCAGTGCAGTGCCCTTCAGTGTACTGTGAGGCTGTTTTTCCTTTTATTTATCAATGCCTGCCCACCTGTGTCATGTATTTGTTTCTATTTGGTTAAAACCAATCCAGCACCTCAGCCCCTAAATCTGATCCAGATGAGTCCTTACTTGTCTGACAAAAGCTTCCCCTCAACACTGGTAAAAAACTGTGTAAGAGGACTGACCTGGGCACAGCATCAGACCCAAGGCATCTGCCTCCAGCTCTGCTCTTTGGCATCACTTCTGGGTGCAGCTATAAAGAAAAGGCTGAAAGATACTGAAGCATGGAGATTTAAATTTACATTTCCTATATAAAGCTTTTTTTCAGTTGCGTATTAGCAGGTGTTAGCCTCTCTTTGTAGCCTTAACATCTGGGTAAAAAGGAAAAGCTATGACATGGCTCAGCAGCCACCAGGTACATCAGATTCCAAGGCCTTTTCCATCAGCAATTCAAGCAGTGCCCGTGCAGTCTGTAGGATGGGACGTGTTTCCAGGAAAAATGGCTGGCGGAATAAACTAAAGATTTTCCAGTTTCATTCCTGTTTAAATGGTGACTATTGCAGAGTTTCAGCAGGCATTGAACTGTTCATTTTGTCATTTCAAGTGAAAATAGTTCAATTAATGATTTAAACCTTACAGCTCTCTGTAGAGCTGATCCAGGTTAGTTTCCAAGAAAGAGTAATTTGTTGCTAGACCTGACAAACACCCATCTCAGCTGGCCCTCACCCAGACACTGCTCATCCCATGGCACTGGGATCTCCTCCCTCAGATCAGCCACAGACCCAGGATGTGCAGGGTTTGGCTCAGGGTGCTGTTTGGGAACCAGCAGACACCACCTGAGTTCTGTTCCCCCAAAGGTCTCCAAGTATTTCACAAATGGTGACCTTCACTTTATCTCTTGGAGGAAAATAAATAGTAATATACTAATTTTACAGATGGCTAAACAGCGTAGAGAGTTTAAATGATTTGGCCAAGGTCAGAGCAGCCAGCAGTGGGGCTGGGAGGAGATCCAGTCCTGCTAAATCCCATCACCTCCTCCCACAGCTCTGAGCAGGCCCTGCCTTTCACAGAGCTCAGTGGCATGGGGTTGAATTTAAATGGATCTCAATTTCATTTACAGCAAACTCCAGGATATAAACCGGGGGTTTCAGAGCAAATCTTTTATCTGGGCATTTTTTAAGGACTGTGTCATTTAAAATTGCACTTGGCAGAAATCAGGCTCTTAGAAATCAGAAAATAAGCTGCCTCCTGAATGACAGCTATGAGGGAACGGGCGAGTTAAGGGATTAATTTGTTTGATTAAATCTTTAAAGAGTTTACTGAGAGTGCAGACAGGCCTGCAGATTATAGCATGGGCGCAGTGGTGGGCAGAAGAGTTATTTAGATAGAGCCCATGTGCTATCTTTCATTTTTCTCAGTCTGTAATCACTTACAAGTAAAATAAAAGCAAAACCACAACTGAAGCTGCAGAATTAGTTACCCTGCTATTTTTGCTTCTCCAGGATAATAAAATAGTGTGAATGACTGATGGCAACAGCGCTTCCTTCAGCTACCAGCTCTGTGACTCAGGAGCTCCAGGGAGAAATCAGTGCCACAGCCCAGATGGGCTTTTGGTAAAACCCTTTTTACTTTCCCAAACACTAAAGCAGTCACTGAAAGCGCACGTTCAGGATAGGAACAGGTTGAAGATACTGAGGTTTTTGATCATGGTAATGAGCTGTTTTCATTAGGGCTGAGAGGCTGGAATGCCCTGTTTGTCTCCAGGTTTTGCTGAGCCCCTGGGAAGCTCTGCTGGAGCAGCTTCCGCGAAGGGGTGTCCGTGTCACCGGCCACGGGCTGCTGCCATCGGCAAACACAAGCACATCTATTTAAGCCAACAGTAATTAATGGAGTGTTTTCCTTAATTTTTTTTCCAATGGTATGCAGTGCAGCAGGAGCCCAGCAGCACAGGTTTCTACTTTATTTAATGACTCTGACTGCAGCAGCTCCCTGCCAGCCCTTGGGCTGTGAGGCAGTGGCAGCAGCTGAAGAAGCTGGTTATAGACTGAGTCTTCTTCCCAGGACTAGGAGGCTTTTCACAAAATGCTAACCACGGGGCAAGGTGCTGCTAAGCAGGGACACCTTCCCTCGACCAGCTTTTCATGGGACAAATTAGGAACAGGTGGGGCTGGATCCTCTCTGCACCCTCTGGCTTAGGGGTGCTCTCAGCTGCTTTAATCACTTCAGGGCCAATAAATCCGTTGCCCGATTTGGCATTAGCTGCCCAGGAACACAGATGAGCTTGCTGCAATTTAGAACTCCACCTGATGGTCCTGGGGTGGGTATAAATAAGGGACAGCCCCTAAGATCCTGGGTTTGCAGTGTGGCTGAGGCTGGAGGGGAGCTGAGTTTGTGATGTGTGAGTAAAGATTTTTGTCTTGATTGCAAGTTTTTTTAAAGGGCTGTGAAGCTGCTGAGTTGGACTTTTAAGCCACATGAAGGAAATTCCAGGTAAGAAAAATGAAGTTTTTTAACATAAGAAACTATAGAGGAGCTATAGGTATTTAAATGCTTCGCCAGGGATTTGGTAATCCTGTGCTGGACTTGTGGAAGGCTCCTGTGTGGGGTGAGTATCTGCCCTGTGAGAACAAAGACTCAGGTGGTGGTGGGGAGACAGCAGTCCCCCAGGGTTGGTGGCCACATGATGAAACATTCAGAGTGAGATGCACACAGGATGTGTCCCTGGGGACAGCTGTGAAGAATGGTGGCCTCAGCAGCCCCTGCTCCCTGCCCCAGGGTCCTGACAGCACTCCCTGCCCCTAGGGAGAGCTGCTGGAGGGGTTCACTCTGTCTGGTCTGCTCTGCTGAAAGGCTGTGAGTGCCTACTCTGAGGGGGCTGCTGCCAGGCATGGGGGAAGTGCTGGTGTATCCTGAAAGTTTGTGGGCCTTCCCTAAAGCTTGAAGACACCATGGAGCTGAGAGATCGGGTTCTGTTTAGAAATATTTGGCCTGGGAAAGGGTGGAAGCGGCCACATGATGCTGTCATTGCCACAGGCTTTCAGAAACCTTGGAAGGACTTGTTTGCAGGTGGCAGCTCAGAGCCTTCCCTGTGTGCTAAGGTCTATCAGTCCCTGCTCCTTTGTTCCCTCCTGTGTGAGTTATGAGGTAGGGCTTGTTGGTGTCCCCCTGTGAGCCCTGTCCACACACACGTGCTGTGTGCCAACCTGCTGGGCTGGACTTGCTTGGTGGGGGTGATGTTTCCCAGCAATGCTGAAGCATCACTGTGCTATTGACAGAGCAGCTGATGGATGTGAATTTCACTCTTGCTTTTTATTTGCAATTAATGCTGGGTTTGTGCCTTGAACTGTTGTTTCTTTCAATGCACGCAGACCTGTTCTGAACCATTAACCTGACAGCCAGTGTGTAGTAGCCTTTATTTTGTTGTTTTCAAAACAATAGAAGTCCTTTTCTGGAAAATGAATGGATCAGGTTATTAAAATCCTGCAGGAGCACTGTGGTGAAGCACTGAAAAACCAAAAAAAAACATTCTTAATCCCAGCTGAGGACTGCAGAGCTTTTCTGGCTTGTGTCAAGGCAAGAGTCTGACCTACTGTTTTGGGTTTGCTCTGGGACAGAATGTAGCTGTGTTGGTGTTTGAGAAATTCCCACTTTCTTCATGCAATGATTACCTGGGGGTGCTATACAGTTGGGTTGATAAATGGTGCTTTCATTGTAAAATGGCAGGTTTTCAACACAAGCCCTGTCTTGTAGGATTTCCCACATCTGATGATGCACAAGTCTTCTAGCTTGGTATGGGGTGAAAAGGAACTGGGTGCACAACACCTATAAACTTAAACAAATTTGAAATTTCTGGTGTGAAATTTAAAAATTGAAAGCAAGTTCCCACTCTCCTTGTCAAAACAATGGCAGTAGGACAAATTCAGAATATCTCTCCTGTAGGATGGCAGGGGCTCCAATTTCACATGGTGTTACTCAGAACAAGATGAATCTTTGCAGCAAGTCTTTGCAGAGCAGAGAGTTCCTGTGCAGCAAATGGCCCTGAGCTGTAATTTAATTGCAGCTCTGATTTTTTTATTGTTATTATTTCAGAAGCAGTTTGGACTCCTGTGCTATTCTGCTGTTAAATGCATAAGTAGGCAACAGTCTGGCAAGACCAAACTTATGATGCAAAAAGAAATGTCCTGGGGGCCTGAGTGTCTCTGGGATAAGGTTTAAACTTGGTTTCTTCATGAGTTTTCCCAAGCCCTTCCCTGAAGGAAGGGATGGGGCAGAGGAGCAGCAGGTAACATCCCTGCTCCCACTGAGGGCATTGCTGCCATTCCATAGCCTTGGGTTGTAGGGAGAACTTGTGAGACTTCTGGGTGGCACAACCCAACAATGCACATGATGCAGAATGGAGGTAGAAACAAATACAAAGCTATAATATTTTAGTTCTGTTGTAAAGGATGAATCACTTGAAGAGAGAAAGGGAGTTACAATGTTTTGTCTTTGTGGTTTTAAGTATATCCCCCCTCTGCTTTTCTTGTTACTGCAGCAGAAGTATTTAGCAAAGCATTAATCTTGCTTGTCAGTAATAACATGCAAATTAAACACCTGCTCTAGGAATCTGTAGTGCTTTGTTCCATTAGATGTTATTGACATGTCAGGTATTTGGACTTTAATTCAGAAAAATGGTGCCATTTTCATTTATCTCCCCTAATGAAGAATGAAGGTGTGCACTGATACACGGCTGCCCACAGCAATGCAGCTAAAAGTGAAAAACAATACTTAATATAGCCTCTAAATTACATGTGACATCTCATTTAAAGATAAACAGCCTGAAGGCATATGTCCAAGTGGCATTGATGAAATTTTTAAACGTTCCTTTGAATTTTCATTTAACCACCAATTTGGTAGGGAAGGTGCTGTGCTGGCTGGGAGATGTAACACGTTGCTGCTTTAAATGTGAGCTGAAAGAAGTAGGAGAAAGCTGCAAGTCCTGAGAGACATGGATATGGATTGGCCCAGACATTCCTCTCCAGTCACATGGGGAAATAGGAGCTGTAGCCACGGGATGGGTGGAAGCAGTTCTTGTTCTGGGAGATATCAAAGCTCCCTTGTCCCCACCTGAAGTGTGACACAGGTGCCAGGGGCTGGGCACAGCATGGGGGGCTTCAGCCTTGCAGGGCTATGTGTGACTGTGAATGTCCCCCGGTCCCGTGAGCTGCAGGCTGGACACTGCTGAGCCCCCACTCAGTCTCATCTGACCCCTTTTGCACATCTTACTCTTCAGTGCTCCATCATTTTCTGGAGAAGCTCAGCTCTATAGGGAAAAATGTGGGTACAAGAGAGAATGGCTTTAAACTGAAGGAAGTTCTCTGTGAGAGTGGTGAGGCACTGACACAGGGTGCCCTGAGAAGCTGCAAGTGCCTCATCCCTGGAAATGTTCAAGGCCAGGCTGGATAGGGCTTGGAGCAGCCTGGTCTAGTGGAAGGTGCCCCTGCCCATGGCAGGGGGTCAGAACTGGATGGTCTTCAAGGTCCCTCCCAGCCCAAATTCATTCCATTATTCTATTAAATGTTCCTTAGCAATTTAAACATGGAAATTAGGTCTTATTTTCCATCTTAGCAGGGAAGCCCTCTATAAATTTGAAACATGTTCCTTGCTTGCTCTTTTTTTGCCCCATCTAAATAATACAAATTTGTTCACTCTCTTTTTTCCCATGAGTTTTTCAGGGAGATTTTGTTTTCCCCCAGACCTGTTGAGATTGGTAGACACAGTAAAAGAACTGAGGTTCTTCCAGTGCAAACCAGAGGAAGGTCCCTTTTGTAGGGTTATGTTCTGGCAATAGAAAGCCCACATTTTCAGCAGAGCTTCATCAGTGCCTTTGCTGGTGTGGGCAATCTGGGCTGTTGAGAAGCAAACCTTGTTTATGTGTGCTCTTGGGGCTTTCTGGGATCTTCCACAGCTGGTTCCTAGACGAAGGCCCTGGGGCAAAGCATCTTGTGACAGAAACAAAGACTTCCAGAGGGAAGGCACAGAGTGCCATATTCTCCTGCCAATACGTACCCATCTCTTGAAGTGACTGCTTGAGTGACATCTCTGTAATGTTTTTCCACTGCTGATTCTGGATGAGAAACTTTGATTTACTTTCAACTAATTTCTTTTGAAGACTGCTCCAGAGACAAGCTCTGTTTTATTTTTGTCCAGATCTCCTGAATTTGTACCAGAGAATTTTTTGCTTGCTTGTTTTCCCCCAGAAGGTAGCTGGCAGCAGTGGGAACAAGCTCATGCAGAGGGTGCTTTTGTGGCCAGACACTGAACACACAAATGACCAGGCTGCAGATCTTCAAAAGCATCCAGCAGCATGAAAAAGCCATGCTGGAGGCAAACAGCAGGCACTGCTAGACCATTTCCTCCAAATCTTTGATTAGTCACATTTAATGGGATTTCTTCTCATGCTTTTGAGTTTCTCAGAAATGCTGGAGTTTGACCAGCATTCATGGTCACCTATTACTGGCTCCAGCCACCCTCCATACAGTCACTGAATGTTTGTTTGTTTGTTTGTGCCTCCTTGGTAGATGTCAGGCTCAGTCTAAGACACAGCTCCCAGAATTTCCTGGTATGGGTCACTAGGATCCAGTTCTGGGAAAGACCGCATACTTCCACTTGTTCAGTCTTGATTTTGATCAGGAGAAGAGTCGATGCCGTTGCATCATTCCTAAAGCTCACTCTCTCCCTTTTGGCTTTTTTTTGAAAAGAATATAAAGCAATTTGGCACAACAGGCTGTGCTTTGTTGGGTCTTATTTCTGCATCTTGCAATGTGACAATATCTGTAATAAACACAGGCTGGGTTTGCTTGTGGAGAATCTACCCTTATTTTGAATAGATCCTTTCCTTTTCCTCCAAACATGTTCAAACCTTACCTTATTAAAAATAATGGAAATGATTCCCCCTCACATAAAATATTAAAAGCAGTTTGATGGTTTTTATTGTTTAATAAATAGTTTGCGCTCCCGAGGCTCTTTCCAGCAGAGAATAGGAGTACTTCACAATCCTTTGGGGTGTCCGGCCACGTGAGCTGCCTCCAGCCAAGAGAGTTCCTAATGCACAGAGCACCTCCCGGCCGTGTGCCATTGCCAGCCCCCAGCCCGCGCGCTGACCGCGGCTGGCACCAGCTGCCCCTGCTGTCGTTGAGCTGTGGGGAAGTCAGGCATTTCCATACCCTCTGAATCTCTGGGCGTCTCCTGATGGAGACAGCAGCCCGTTAGAAGCTGGACCTACTCCACAAACCAAGCAGGAATTGGGTACTTCTAAGAGCGGCCTCATTTATTAACACCACTGAAGCATCGGTGTACTGCGTAGCTGTTCATTTACTTACCTCCCCCAGACCACAGGATGTGAGGTTTTTCCATGTTTCCTCTTGTCCAGCTGGGAATTGAGGCCCGGGGGGAGCAGGGGGCTGCTCAAGAGAGCCCAAGGCAGAGCCAGGAAGCCACGGAGGTGCACTGGCACTGCAGCCTCATGCCTGCTCCAGCTGCTCGCTCACATTTCCCTGAGCTGTGCATCCCTGTGACAAGTGACATTTAGCAAATCATGTCCAACTGAGGGTTTGTTGATATGATTCTTCTGGCTTGATGGGAGGAGGGGGCCTCTTGATTAACAAGAAGAATTAGCAGGAAAAACTTTTATTTTGCAGCAAATACTTACAAAAGCAGGAGAGTGTGCAGGGGAGTTGGGGCTCTGCCGAGCTTCCTCCACCTCTGTTTCAGCAGCTTCGTGGCAGGTGTTGCGGTGGGTCACAGATGATCATTTATTGATCCTGTATTTTGGTGGCCTTGCCTCCTTTCCCCAGCACAGTGCAGGTTATTTGGGAATGTTGAGGAGCAGCCCCTGCCAATCCAGCATGAGGATGGACCTCTGTGGTCCCGCCACTCAAATTTAGATTTCATAATAATATGCTTAAAGTCACTATTACACAGTCAGTTTATGGGGCCCTTTGTGTATATTTTCTGATCCACATGACTCCTGTGGATGGCAAATCCAGGACTCTCCTGGCCTGCAGACTTCAGTGGCATCCTTTAGCTGGGCGTTTATGTGATGGCTGCTGAAGAAGGGGGGGGTAAGTGGTGATCTCAGCTCTCCGAGTTAAGGGAATGGGGTGTTTGAGACTGCTGTAATGAGAAGTGAGTGAAAATGGCAGCAGGGAATAGATTCTTAATTTAAATAATGAGCGCCCTTTGTTGCCTGACAGATGGTCATTTTCTGAGAAATGCAAAGTCTCTTTGGAGGGGTCAGATTGCTTGTATTTACATGGAATAATGAGGGAGAGGCACCGGTCCCAACACATGCTGTGTTTTTCACATTTTTCCAGGGGTATTCCCAGCTGTCTTTGAAAAGAGCAGACTTGATCCTTTGCAAACCTTGTGTGAATCTGACCACGAGTTATTATTGCACAAGGAAATCAAACAGTGATGGGAGTGCCTCTGATATTCAGGCAGCTATTATAATGCCCTTTAAGCATCTTTAGTTGCTAGAAAGGAAGCTTGATACTGATGCCAGAAAACATCTTGGGCCAGAATGTGCCTTTACTTGTGCAGGGCTGGCTGCAATCCAATATCCAGTTATCTGTGTGCTGGTGGCGTCTCTGGGATTTAACTTGTGGGAAGGCAGATGGATGGCAAAGAACTTGCTTGGGGTGGGGCACCTTCCTACACACTTCCTCCCTTGCTGCATCCACTTTTAATGTAAGAACTAATGATCAGGCACCCTCTTTAAAAGAGAGGATCAGTCCTCTCTTTTAACTGTTATTTATTCCACCAGTTCTGGTAATGGGCAGCAGGGGTTATAGAGCAGGAGGTGTTTTGGGTACAGCAGGAACTCCTTGCTGTTCCATGATATTATAACTGGGATGGTGGCAGCCCTGTTGGGCATCATGTCTGCTCTGGCTGAGGTGTCTCAGTTGTCCATCTGCTTCTCTGGAGTGTGCAGGTTCTTGCTGTCTCATCAGAGCAGAAAGGGAAGCAGCCTGTCCCAAGCCAGTGGTCAGGAGACAAACCTAGTTGCCATGGCTCATTCTCCTATGATGTTCAAGGACTTTGTTGCTTCCTGGTCAAGGTCAATATTTTGTGTACATAAGCATTTAAAAGAGGTACAATAAAAGTAACCTTTGAAGGAGTAGTTTCACCATCCTTGAGTCCTCACAGAGGAACTATTAATGGCAATTGGTGACCCTAGCACAGTTCTCTTACTGTTCATCCATCACCATTTAGGCTGAGGTTTTAGCCCAAGTAAGCCCTTTCAGTCCCATTAAGCTTCTCCCTAAACAGCAAGGAAAACAAACAGTAGTCTTGAATCCAAAATTTTCTTAATGGCACAGGCTGTACTTGGGTGTTGGGTTTCTGCCTTTTCCTGTATGTGGGTCCCCATTGTGCCCTATTTCTTCCAATGCCAAAGAAGGATGAAGACTTTCTGTGGATGAATGTGCAGTGATGACCATGCCAGACAAAGGAGAATTCAGCTTGCAGATATACCAAAACAACCCTCTTGAGCTCCCTGCAGCAGTGCAGGGATAGGTTTTGCTATCACACTTTAAAAAACCCCCTAGCACCTTCCCAACCTCCTGATTCTGAAAGTCTAGAAAGGCATGTACAAGTTTGAAAACACTACAGGCAGTGACTTGGGTTTTGTTGCTCAGCAGCTGAGGGGTGCTCCCATAAAATTCAGTAATTTTGTACAATCCTCACCATGTGTTCTTTAATCTTTGGGTAGCAATGTGTTTGGAAGAAGCCAAGGCAATCAACACCCATTTTTCACAGTGAATCAACTACTGGTGTCAAATTCTGGTCTGTGTTTTGTGCCAGAAAAGGCTTGTTGTCACCTAAATTTGTAGTATGCCATGTCAGACTGCAAAATTACTTGTTTTCTGGACTTGCCCCCAAATTATATAATCTCTGTTCAGTCTTGGAGACTGAAACCAAATCTGTATTGGCGGGGGTTTTCCCCCTTTGGTTAATTCCTCACCAAAGGTGGTTGCCTGCTGTTTTTTGTATAACCTGTGCTCAGACAGAAAACATTTGGGCAGCATGGTGTCCCTGTCAAGGTTTTTGCCATTCTTTTGGCTGATGCTCCTTACCAAGAGCTCTGTGTGTCTGGGAGGGAGTTCCCAAGGACCTCAAATTGCTGGACAGTTTGCAGAACACTGGCCTGATCTGTCTGGCAGCGTATGGAGGCATCGGCTTTGCTCTGGCATGGATAAGCTGCTACAGCTTATAAAGTATTTTCTTTTAAAAATGTATTTTGGTTGACCTGCAGAGAGCCAAAACAAATGTGTTTGCTAGTGGCATCTACAAAGGCAGGACTTATTTTCAGGGCTGGGAAGAAAAGGAGGAAGAGAGGAGTGGCAGAGCAGTTGACAGTGTGTAGTATGACAGGGAATGAAACCTTTAACCAAAACCAAAGCACAAGTAATTTTAAAAGGTTAGTATTCTAAATTTAGCTTCAAAGGTGCTAGAAGATGGGTGGATGAAACAACTGGTCAGTGATTTCACAGGCAGTGAAAAATGTGTGTTAATCCAAAAAAAGATGTTCATGATCTTCTGCACCCCCTCACCCACAGAGGTTGTATTTGTGCTCAGGGGTGACAATTGTGTGTACATGGGGTGGTGATATCCAGGACTGATCCACTGGCATGCAATGGGATGCTCCTAAAGAACCTGCCCAGCTCTGTGTGTGAATGCAGGTAATGAAACACCAAGGGCTTTCATTACACTTCCAAATATAAAGGAAACCTTCAGTTATCCATGCCTGGAGAATCAGAGAGAGAATCGGCATCAAAGAGCCTCCTACTGAAACCATTTGATGTTGTAAAGGATAAAGAGTATCTGGTAGGGGCCTTAGAGGGGGAAATCTGACAGGCACTCAAGTGCTACAAGCAGTTCACTCTTGTAGCCTCCAGTTTAAATGCTCCAAGAGTACGATCATAATGCACAGGGGCATTCAGAGCATAAATTGATGTTTTGTCTTTGACTTTTTTATTTTACATTGCTAAGAATTTGCCCTGCAGCTCCTGGATTAATTAAATGCTGACAGTCTACCAGAACAGGGGTGGAGGCACTCTCCTGCCCTTTGGATGTGTTGTGCAGAGTGGAGTACACAGTGCCCCTAGGAAATGAGCTTGTTCCATTAGGCGAAATCAATAAGGCAGAAATCTCTGTGAAATTCTCTTATTAAATTACAAATAGACTAGACCCCTAAACCAGGTGACAGTGATCATCCCTTTTATGTCCAGGACAAATGCTAGTGGGAGCACTTTGGTCAAAAAGGCACGAGTACTTCTGAAAACATCAGCTTTGGGCTGCTTCCTGTGGTGGCTGATTTTTCACTCCTTGGGCTATAAGAACAGAACTTTATTTTGCCTCTGAGCCTATCAGCTGTTTTCTGGGGTACTTAGTGTAACTGGTATACCTGTTCATGCAAACATTTACCATAGAGGATCATTTCATGACGATAAATTCATGCTCTCTCCCCAAGAACATTGTCCTTAATGTCTAATTTTCCTTGGTTGCAGCACAGAATTTTTCTTGTCATGCCAGTTTTATCTCAGATCTAAGCTTGGTCGGGCATGAAGAGCTCAAGCAGCTCTTCAGCAGGTGCCACAAGTGCCCAGGCACGGCCTGGGATGAAGCAGTAAACATGCCATGCATTTACTGTCCTCAAGCAGCCCAGAGTGATACATGGCCTGCCACCAACATTGTGTCACTAATCTTTTAATATTGCAATACTCATTTCTGCACACACCTCTTGGACTTCTCAGCTGGGGAAAAAATCAACAGGTTGTTTATTCCTAGAATGTTTGGACAGGGCTTTGATCAACCTGGTCTAGAGAAAGGTGTCACTGCTCATGGCAGGGGCTCAGAACCAGGTGATCTTGAAGGACTCTTCCAACCAAAACCATTCTGTCGTTCTGTGTCACAGGAAACCTTGTCTGTAAAGGCAAGAGCTTGGGCACCCACAGGTTTTGATAGACTCTGAGACTCGTCAGCCCTTTCACCTTCTCTCACAGGTCATGTCTCTAGCAGCTCAGGAGCTGTTAAAGCAGCAGATGCCACAAAAACCTGATCTTAGGACGTGCAACGCCAGGAAAAAATTGCAAGGAAATCATGATCCTTACTAGTATCATTTTCACAGGAGATTAGTCTCTTGCTGCCCTAATCCTGAAAAAAATCATTTTACTTACAGAGATGCATGTTGTTTTTCTTGCACCTGGTGGGTGGGGCAGGGAACAGTGGAGCTCAGCTGTAGCACCCGGGGCACACCTTGGGCATTAGAGATGTGGGCAGGGACTGGGTTTCTTTGGTTGGATGGGAGAGTCTCCATCTTGAGAAAATCTTAGAAACAGATGGATAAATTCAGTCAGAAGTCTTTCCCCTGACTGACAGCCCAAGGAAAGGGTTAGGACACTCCTGGTCCTTCCTAGGGTTATTTGTCACCAGTGCTGAAGGTCCTGTGCTGTGTCAGGGTGCTGTGTTCCAAACTACTTGGTTTTTGGAGGTTTCCAGAATTAAAGTCCTCCTTGCAGTTCCAGGAAAAAATGGCTTTTGGGAAACATATTTTGTTGTGAGGGACAGAGACTAACACCCTTCCCGGCATCCATAGCAACCTGCCTTAAGAATCTCTGCTTGGAAATCTTGTAATCTTGCTTGGATGCTTTTTGAACAATTTCCAGGAATGTTCTGCTCTTTCCCATTCACAACTACTAAATATATGCTCTGTTTGGACTGCAGACCCTAGTCTATTTTTATATTTATTTCCAGCATATTTTAATTTTTCTACTCTGGGTAGAACAATTTGGTCTGTTCTTAAGCCCAAGACCTTGCTGCCCCTCTCCTGCCACTGCCTGATTTTGGCATCACTTACAAGGAGTTTATTATTCTGGGGTACTTCTGTGTGGATGCAGACTGTACCAGCTTCTGATTTACTGGTGACAGACTTAAAACCAGAAAGAAATATGGGCAGAAAAAAAGGAAATCAGTTGTCCCTACACAAAGGAGTACATAAAGAGTTCAGAAGTGCTTTATCCTGCCTATAAATGGTTAACTGAGTTTTGGGGCAGGAAACACTGACTGTAATAGAGCAGTGAATTCCTACTTGTGGAGCATTTCTCATTCCTCTGGGTTGACATGGCCAAAGGTTTTCATGTGTAAGGCAAAAAACAAGTGGCTGCTTGCTTTCTTGTCTTCCCGTGTGCTCATATTTAGCAGGGCTTTATTTATTTGATTAGCTGCAAGGAATATGGGCTCATTGCTTACACTGCATGAACAAGGGTGGCAAAAAATAGATTTTCAGTGCTACTCTTGCTTTTGGTTGCAGCCCTGGCCTCTGGAGCGTTTATTTCTGCATCAGGTGAAGATTTAAAGGTGGGGAGAAGGATTTGAGAAAATATTCTCAGGCTTGTGGGCAGTGAAGGATTATTCAATTTGAGCTGTGTCTTGATTAAGCTTATATATCTCCTTGTGACCTTGACATGGAAATTCCTCCTTTAAATAATGTTTATAAGTCTCCAGGGTCAAATCCAGGCTTCTGTAATGCAAAACACGACTAATGAAATTACTGCATCCTGAGCTGACAACATCTTGCTGAGCCTAGAGCAGTGCTGGGATGTCCCAGCTCTTCTGGGAACCTACCTCCAGCCTTTGGGAAGGGGTTTAAATTCAGAAACAATGACGTTTTTAAGTGTGGGTTGAAACATTGCAAAGCTTCAGTCCCACAGGGACAGCCATGGTTCTGTCCCATTACTCTTCACTAACACCCACCACAGCAGCTGGCTTGGCTCTACTTAGTTATTTTTCCTCCAGACAAGGACTGTGACCTTTGATAGTGACAGAGGGAAACTCTCCCAGCAATACTGGTGCTTTAGAGACGAGGGAAAAGGAACCCGAGCCTGAGTCTGTTACAACAGAAACAAAATCCTTAATCCACCAGGGCTGGATGGTGCAGCAGGAACGCTGACTGGAGTTTCCAGCAGAAAGGCAGGTGAAGGGGTTAAAGACAAAGCTGGTACTTGTTCCTCCATGGCATTATCTGTATGATTGCTTTTCATATCTTGTTTATTGTGGTTAGCGGAGCAGCTATAATACAGAGTGCTAGATGCAATAAATCTTGTCATTGCAAACAGCACACTTTTCATCAGAGCCCGAGGAATTGCAAGGTAAGCATTCAAAGGCAATCCATACATTTAATTATATAGAAAGCCTAACCCGTGTGTAGATCTTAAAATAAATTATAACTGTGAAGACTGCATTATGTTCAGTTTTATTTGTATTACGTGTATTATCCTGTTTGAGTTGTTAGGAGGACACGGGGAATGACATTGCCAACGCAGTGTCTTCTGTGGTTTTGTATCAGCGCTGAACAGCCAAGGATGCTGGTAATTTAGGGGAGGAGACTTTTTCAGCCTTTCTGACAGCTGTGTGTATAAATTTACACTCCTGAGTTTTAAAATCTTCTCAGATGCTAATTGTAGCATCAAGAAATCCCATGGGGTAAAGGAAACCATCTCTGATTTTATTTACTGAGAGAGGCCTGTGACCACAAAGCAAAGCACTGTGCATCAAAGTGACAGGTCCAAATTGCTCTAATCTCCACGCTCACCTCTTGGCACTGGGCTGGTCACAGCCTGTCCCCACCCAGGGGACACTCTGCGTGTTCCCCTGCCTGAGGCAGGAGTGAGGAGGTCACTTACCCTGCCAGCAAAATACACCCACCCGAGTCCTGGGTGTTTGGAATTACAGCGGCTTCAGCAACTTTCATTTTCTCCTGACTTGCAGAACCCCCAGCTTGGTGGTGCTGCTGTGTGGGCCTGGGTAGTTTGGTTGGCCTGGGCTGTGGCATCCCAATGTGGGACCTTCCTCCCCTGACACAAACTTTGTGAAGGCTGCAGGAGTGCAAGGGGTGATGTGGGGTAGTTCTGCTGAGACTGGTGTTCTTGGGAGATGTCGGTCCAGTGAACTTAAGCTTCTGGGGGTTGAGCTGCTCAACGGGTTCAGTGATGGTTTCCCCAGCTGAGGCCTGAGGGGGGCTGTTCTCCTTCAGGCAGAAATAGGGCTGTTAGAAATGGAGAGATGGATTTGTCATTGCCAATTAGCCAGGAGACCAAGCTGGGTGAGAACAATCAGCTCTGTGGCAAATACCAGGACACAATCCCTGGCTGGCAGAACCTGTTCTGGCCTTCCCAGCTCAGGAGGAGGGCTGGGGAGCTCCTGGGTGGTAGGTAAATGTGATGTGTCATTCAAGTGTTTCACCTGGACACAGTCAATGGTGCTTTTGGAGCACTCCTATGGACCATGAGTCAGGAGAAGGTTGCCCAACATGCCCTCACAAGGTGCATGTTGCTCAGACAGGTTTGTCCAGGAAGGAGCACCAAAAAATTCCTGTTGGAAAGAGGCAGAGCAGGCAGTGGATGTGCTCCAAATTCTCCACACCTTTCTCATCAGCAGCCCTGAGCAGGACTGAGAGATGTTTGTGCCCCTTTCACCGACTCACTGTTCACCCTGGACTGATGGTGGGGAAATGGGGTTCACAGCTCTGCAGATGGAAACTGTAAAATTGCTGCCAGTTTATTTCATTATCCTGGGCTGTAAAGTGTGACTCAGGAGCTGCTTCACAAGGGATTTTGCTATTGGTGGCACAAGGACACTCAGGAATGGTGGAAGGTAGGAGTGGAGAGGTCCCCAGAGCGTCAAAACCAAAACAGGTTTTTGTTCTAGTCCTGTTTTTCACTCTTGGCACTGCCCGAAGTCCCCTGGCTCTGCAAACCGCTGAGTTTGTCCAGTGCTTCTGTTAATCATCCTTTGTTGGACACAAGGATCTCCAATTTCAGAGTGAAGGCTGAAAGAGAAGTAATTGGTGACTGTAAGGGGCTCTCTTAAATGGTAAGAGCAGTGTAAATATGACAAAAACTAAAAAGTGCACTTTCTTCCATTTCACTTTGCTGAAGTAAACCACATCTGACTAGAAAATGTAGCCTAAAATCAATAACAGCTAAGCCTCAACAACAAAATACATATACTTAATTAGCACAAAACCACAAATTTATTTCCATTCATACTCAAGATGCTGAGGTTTCACTCCTGCCTCACTGGCAGCAGTATCACTCTCCTTGTGTCCCCCTTGCCAAATCCCCTGAGGTCTGGGGACAGCAGCATTTTGGATTTAGTACAGTTAAGATGCTGTATGGGGTGAATTAAAAATATAATAGTTGTCTGGCAACTGTGCCAGTGGTAAAACTCTGGATAACTATTTTCAGCTGTGTGCTGGAGTGATGGGATAGGCAGAGCAGGCTCAGACCCCTCCCTGGCAGGAGCAGTGGGAGGTCACTGCCTGATCTCAGCGTGAGCAAGGGACCACCTCAGTGGGAGCTTCCACAGCCCAGCTCTCTGCTTCCTTTGCTGTGCTTTAACTTCAGGGATTAGTGTTTTCAGCCATATTAGTGTACATTTTAGCAGCAGCACAATCCCAGAAAGCTCTTTTGTTCATAAACACAGCAGGAGCAGAGATGCGTAATTTGTTTGTGTGGACTGGGGAAATCCTGTCCCATGTTGTTTTTAATGAGATGTTCTGAAAGCTGGGTTTTGTGCTGGTGGCAAACCTGTGATCAGAGCTGGTGACAGCAGCTGTGCACACAAGGACTTGCATGTATTAATTCAACACAGGCATGCGATCATGAAGAAAAGTTCATTCCCAAAACTCTCCCAGGACCTGTCTGTACCCACCTCATAAACCTCTGCCACTCCTTTTACCTCTCCTGCTCTGGTGGGAAAAGCAAAGCATCTGCTGTGACCTTCCACCTGTCCTGTTTTTTGGCAGAGCAGGAAGATCTCTCCCCTGCAGCTCTGATACAGATCCTGGGTGGTTTGTCCCGTGCAGGATCAATAGCACTCAGAAGTTGGGGGTTCAGCTATACCCTGTTGCTTGCACAAACCTACATTCTTCAAGTCTCCAGAGCAAATCTCAGTCCTCATTCATTCAGACCACAGTCGGGGTGGTGCTGAGCTACTCTAATCTCACTGTTATCTTTCCAGGGGCTTCTCCAGGGCCTTAGTTCAGGATTAGCCCCTGGGGACTGGAGCTGTCCCTGCTCCCCTCCGAGCAGGCATTGAGTTGGTGACAAATGGGCACAGCTGTGGCACGTGTCTTGCTTTCAGCATGCAGAGCTGGTTTGTAAATGGAGTGTTTTGCTAATGCAAGAGGAAATGGATGGTTATTAATTGCTCTCTGGCAGTTTGTCATTTTTCCTGTTGGTTATTGATGAAATAGCAGCGGCCTGAGGGAAAACAGCAGAAGAGACACAAACGTTAGGAACAACCTGAAGTCAGAGGAAATCCCCTATATTGGCTGGAAGCAGAAGTAGGCATTTTAAACTGAACTTTTTCCAGTAGATTTACCAATATCCAAATATTTCATCAGTTCTTGGCCTCCCATGCTGCTGTGTCATACCACTGCTGAAAGAAAAACTTCTGAAGGTGAAAACATCCTTTTAATATTTCAAAATGAGACACTTTGATCATTCTTTCAATCACTTTACATTCATTTTATTATGAAAGCCACAAATTTTGGGGGATGAAACCCCCAAAACCTCAATCTCATTCAGCCCCATTGAGAACAGAGCAATATCACTTTTGTTTAAATAGAGAGCAGCGTTGTGTTGGATTACTGAAACTTTTGAAGTTTTGCAACTTCTCTTTTGTCTTTCAGCACATCTGCTTTCTCTTGAGGGATTGCAAGCAAACTAAAATAATATTAATTGTGCAGTTGTTTTCTCTGCTGTGGATGAATTCCTGTGTTGCAGTGGAAATGGTGGATTTATAGATGTTGGACCCAGCAGACCCTGGAGTGGACAGAGCTTAGATGAAAAATGCTGGTAATTTGGTGTGTGCTGAATCCAACCAAACATCATTATGATCACCTTGGGCCAGCTCTGGGGAGGGAAATCTTAATTACCCAGGTTAGGTTTTCGTTTATCAACTCCAATTTAGCGAAATAACTCTGAAGAGGCAATGCTCCTTTGCCAGCAGTGGCCCTCTGTGCTACTCTTGGTTCAGAGGGGAGCAATGAGCAGGTACAAATATTCAATGCAATTTATTCATTTCCTATAAACAGCTGAAGAAACCAAATTATTTTGCCCTTTACAGATAGAGTTATAGCTTCTTTAAAGATGCAGAGCTACAACATCCTTTGGTTGTGAGAAAGTCCAGGGGAGAACAGAGTGAACTTGAATT
This sequence comes from Tichodroma muraria, assembly GCA_013390105.1. NCBI lineage: Eukaryota > Metazoa > Chordata > Aves > Passeriformes > Sittidae > Tichodroma > Tichodroma muraria. The sequence goes on along the minus strand of WAAG01038542.1, from coordinate 150,295 downwards.
GCTTTTGCTGTGAATGTATGGAAAACCTGGACCAAAAAGGGAATATTAATGCTTTGCTCTGTCTGTTTGCATGTTGCATTGCTCAGTGATGCTGCCTAGCTCTCAGCATGCTATTTCATTTATACCTGCATTTCTAATAATCCTCATTCTGTGCTTCAGCCTCTTCTCCATTTTTCTTTTTTCCCCCCAGTCCCCACATTCCTGGAAGCTGGAGTAGGCAGGGCTGTCCAAGAGCTGGTAGACAAAACAACACCTTGTTCTCATCACCTTTAAACACAGGAAAGATAGAGGCTTTTCTTGGAGAAAAGGCTTTGCTGTTCTGCATTAAGCTGCATTTGAGTATCACATCCCAAAAATGAGATTCTATCCTTCTCCCTGAGAGTAAGGTTGGGAAAAACCCTAATAGACATAGAGCAGTCATTGAAATGCATCCCCTTTTTTTTTTTTTTTTTCTTCTTTTCACTGCTTCCCTATCCCCCACCTCTGATGTAAACTGTTATTTGGCTGACACCTGGTGCCTGCCACCTACATTCTATGTGCCATTAACATCCTTTGCACCCCCCAGTCCTTTATCCCCAGGAGGGATGGCTGCATCGTGTGTGCCTGGGCAGGGGGAAGTTCAGATTCCCCAAAACCCAGACTAGGAGGGATGAATGGGTTGCATGGGGCTGGTTTTACATGACCTCCAACTCAGAGTATTGATTGCAGCCAGGATTTTGTGCAGGTGCTGAGCGTGGGGGGGTGTAGGTGATAGAGAAATGCTGGAAAACCTGGGGTAATTTTTTTAAAATTATATACGTTTGTGGGGAAACTGTTTCTCAGACTCTTGAAAAGAGTGGCTTGCCATGGGTGGTCTGATGCCATTAAAAAAAGCCAAGCTTAGCTGGGCTTCTGGCTTGAGATGATGGCAGGGGGCTTCTCAGACAGGGACAGACAAACACCAAAGTGACCACACAAGTGATGTCCTCTCCTCTTGGGATGTCCTGAGGCAACCCCAGCTCAGCTTTCTCGCCCCAAAGCAGCTGGAGTTTAGGATCTGCCCTGATGTTTCTGCAAACAGTCCAGAAAAGCAGTTCAGAGGGATCTCTCCCAAGCCCTGGAGTGGGACCATGAGCCCTGTGGGTGTCACTGTCACAGGTGAGAGGCAGGCACAGCCTCAGGAAGGGACCCTGTGCACAGCCTCCGAGCAGCTCCTGCTGCTGGCGTGTTCCTGACTTCAAAGGCAGGAACTGAGAGGTTTCTCAGAGCCTCAGCTTTGTTGTTTGTCTTCTCCAATGCTCATAAATTATCAACAAACTACCTCAGCTATCAAGCCAGTGAGGAGGACTGGGTAATTATGTTTGTGGTTCAAAATGAGGGTTGTCAATTTTAATTAGGGAAATTTGAGGGCACAGGGAATTTTTAATGTTACTACCTGAACTCTGAAGTGCTGCACAGAAAATAATTGTAAATGAAAAATTAATCAGGGCTTGGTAGGGTGTGTAAGGGGTGCTCCTTTTCCTCTTATTTTATAATTCTGCTTGCTTTGAATCGAATTTGGGTCTAGTAATACAATTGCCATGAAGTCTGATTTTAATTACAATAAGGAAAAGGTATAGGCACGTGCCAAAGGGTGATTTCAAGGGGAATCAGGTTTTTAAAGCCCAACAGTAACTTATATTTGAATATATTTTTCAGGTATGAGTTTCAGAACAAATCTACTCTCTGAAGGGTGCTGCTCTCTGGGGTTCTGGTATCAGCAAGACAGGTCTGAGCTGGTTATTATGGCCCTGGCCCTTCCTGCAGGTTTCCCTTGCCCTGATGCTATGCCCTGGTACAGGCAGGATTTGGGCTTTGCACCCTTCCTGAGCAGGGCTCAGCAGCGTGCATGGAGGAATCTTAGGGCTAAACATCAGTGTCACTCCCATCATCCCTGTTCCTCCTAAAATCTGGGGGGTTTCATCTTTTTTGTCACCAGCAGCCAGAGGGGCTTTGTCTGTGTGACTGCAGTATCTGATGAGCAGGAAAATGTCAGCTGATGGTGGGGAGTGTGTGGTAAGTTTTAATCAGCAGGCCAGTATCTTCTCCTAATTTATTTTCCTTCATTTAGACAGGATTTTCTGTATTGCACGTGATGCTGTGAATATTTATGGTGAGAATTTATCTCTTAACTGCTGCTGTGATTAACTAATTTGGTACTTCCCAAGGATGAGCACAGTGAAGGTTAAACTGATCAGGACCAATCCTTACCTGGCATTATCCTTTGAATCTCAGCAGAATCTTTAGTTGTGATTTTGGCACTAAGGGTTGTTTTTCTCAGGCAGACAACTCTGCCTTGCTTCAGCTGTGCTTGGTACCAGCAGAGTTGTGTCCTAAATAGTCTCAAGACAGCAGAAAGATGTTTTAGTGGGCTTAGATCAGCCCAAAGGGTTTCCAGATGCCTGCCACATAGGTGGGTAAGGTCACAAATTAAGGGAGGAAAGGAGGGGAGCTTGTCTTCCCAAACCCCCTGGTGCTCAGACACCTCCAGGACACTTGCACCTCACTTGGATGCTCACTCTGTGATCCTGAAAAGCTGGGAAGTGTCTGTGGTCTAGGAGAAGAACTCAGGATTTTTTTCTTTTTTGCCAGTCAGGGTGACCCAAGCATCACTGGTGTATCATCCCAAATCATGGTCTGGAGGCAGCTGCCTTGCTGCCTTTCATTAATTTTGACTTCTCTTGCTGCAACTACTGATTTGCAACCAGGCTTGAGGAATATTTATATCAAAGAAGGCTGCAGCCAGGTGAATTTGTTCTCATGCCACTGTACCCCCAGTCAGCTCTTTAACTGTTTGATACTTCAGCATTTGGAGGAAAAATATGCAGAAGAGAAATGCACTCCTGGGAGCCTCTACATTTGGGGTGGTTACTGCAAATTGCAGCTGATAGTGTTTCAGGCTCTGCTGTGATTTGGGGCTGGGAGGTCAAAGTCTGGCAACAAAACCATTTGGCCAGAAGATTTTGAGACTTGGGGACATGATTAAGACACCATTACTTGGTTGCTATTTATTATCCTTGCTCAGTATAAGTCTGTATCTGAAGATCTGGCCTATTTATGAGTTTCTTGTGTCATGAAGAGACAAGCTGGGGGATGCTGTCCTGTAAATTGTTTGGTGCCCTCAATTATTTCTCTCCAGGAGCCTTCTTTGTTCAGCTGCTTCCCAGGCGAGTGCCTGGCATTGTCTGGAGGGCAAAAAATGCCATTGCTCATCTGCACCACGGTGGAGAGCTTGTAAACTGCCTGGCTGCAAATGGGATAGGGGGTGGTAATTAAAATGTTCTCTCAGAACACAGAAAGAGGTTGCAGACAAGTATTTATCATCTCCCAGGCCTTCAACAGGATGGTAAAACATCAGAGCACATTTAAAACAACAGCTTAATTAAATGATACTACAGTCTTAATCTTGCCTGGGAAAATCATTGGCTTATTTCCTCTAAACTGTGCTTTTAGAGAAAGGGAAGGACAAGAACATGCACAGTCAAAAACTGGCTTGTCAAAAATACCTAAAAATGCAGTCAGGATACAGCATTTGGGTGGGCTTTGGGAGAATGGACTTTTTTGGATTTTGGGAGAATGACTCTGGTTCTGCTGATGGCAGCTTCTCTACATCCCCCCTGCTCCCTGGGTCTCCTTCCTTCACTCTCTCCATGCAGGGACAAAGCTGGTTTGCAAAGAGCAGAGCTGCAGCAGGCAGCTGACACTGCCCTCAGTCCCACCTGGGCAGCACTGCCTGTGCCTAGAGGCTGTGGGGTGGGTTGATCTAAAACAGGCATTATGGGGAATAAATGGCAAAGAGTGAGGCTGAACTCAGGTAAAGCAGGGAGGAGGCGACACGCTGCTTCAGTCACAGGCTGGTGCCACCCTGTCCTCTCCCCACAGCCATGCCAGGTACAATTCAAACTGTGTTAAACCAATGGGCAATCACTGCTCTCCTCAGCCCTCCAGACACAGGTGACAGAAGGGTAACACTGCTTTATCAACTGAACTTAAAAAGCGCTAATGAGCCCAAATTCAGCCTGGCTTTCCTCTCTGTGTCCAGAAATGCTTCTGTTTCTCTGAGTGCTGTTCACTGGGCTGCTCTTCAGAGCATCACCTTTGAGCAGGGAGCTCTGTTAAACCAAGTGAAGGGTGTGATCCTAGCTCCTGCAGTCTGATGTGGGTTTTTTTTGGAGTTTCACACAAATATGGCAGTGGGCTCTGGAGCAGAGCCTGTGGATGTGCAAGGAGAGTGTGCTGGCCACAAGTGATGCCCAGATATGAGCACCCCAGCAAGAGCCAGCTCTCTGTGCCTGGGTGCAGTGCTTTGAGGGGTTTTGGTGCTGGTTACAAAGCTAATCCCAAAGATAACTGTAAAGAACCGCAAGCGCCTTCCTCCCTGTCTGTTTGCATTTGTGGGATCTGACCTACTTCTTATTTGTACCACAAAAGCTTCCCTTGTTTTCTGACTTGCAGCGAGCTTCTGCAGGAGTGCTCAGTGCCTGAGCTCCAGCAGGGTCCCAGTGTCTTGAAATGCAATGAGCTTCACCTCAGAAAAACCCCCAGGGGAAGGAAGATGGTTTTATGGAAAGTTAACTGCAGATGTGCCAGGACACGTCCCCAGCCCGGCATCTCTGTCCTGCCTCTCCTTGCACTCGAGCTCAGAGCCAGCCCTCCTCTGGTCAGGGCTGTCAGCATGTGGGGGTTGCTGCCTTTCTGCTCCCAAAACCCAGAAGTGCAAACCCTCATCAATAAACCCTGCAAAATCACACTCTGTGTGGCCACAGCCTCTCCCTGTTTCTGCAAGGATGGAGATGGTTAAACCCCCTTGGCTGGGGGAGCTCTTCAGTCCCTGTGCAGCATCACTTGGTAAGGCAACATTGCCAAGAGAAGAGGGGCAAGTGGAAGGGCAGGAGCAGCTCCCGTGGCTGTGTCCCAGTGCAGGGCAGCAGCACACACTGCTCCTCCTGCTCTGCAGCACCAGCCTCCCATGGCTGGGTCCCCATGGGGGGATCAGCCTTTTTTCTGAGTACGTACATTTTGTTTTCTGTGCTGCCCAGCCACCAGCACTCCCTGACTGCCCTCTCCCTGGGGCAGAAGCAGCTGATATGAGCCAGGGAAGAGGCACACAGGATGCACTGTGGATTTTAGAACTAAGCCTGAAGAGCAAGGAAATATTAATAAATGCTCTTTCCCCTCGCAAATATTTCTTCACAAGATACTGCAGCTATCTGGGATGCTCCTACACAACAGCAGGTCATAAATGATGGTTTTCTTCAAGGAGAGTAGACTGTAAGTTCAGTTAAATGCATCAAATTAACTGTCAAAATAATCTTCCAGGAGTTGATGAGTCCAAAGATTAAATGGCATGTTATTTCTTCTCTCTGCTTTTTTTATCTTGGCAAAAGGGATTTGCAGTATATTTCAGAATCCATATTTTAAATGAATTGCAAATAGTTTTGAGTAGACTTGGCCTATATGAAAAGATTGTTACCCAAACCAACCCCTCTGTCAGGGGGAATGTAGGTTAAAGAAAAACAGGAATGCAAATAAATGTAACGTCTTTACAGTGAATTCTGCAGGGGGCATGTTTATTTTCTCTTGAATCCCCGAGCCTGACTTCCTATGCAATTAAAGGCTCTAGCTCTTCATTGCAAAATGTATNTTTTGTGTGTGTGTGTGTGTGATCAGTAAATATTTGGGCTGAAACTGTTTAAACATAAGCTTTCAATAATCTTTGTTTTGCTTTTCCCCCCCTGTTCACTGGCTGAGTCTTGGTTTGAATCTCCATAGACTAAAAAGACATGATCTTATTGGAAGAGCTTAGGCATCTTGTTTGTTTTGTTATTTAGCTATTACCAGGAAAGTCCTAATCTTCCTTTAACTGATGCTCAGTGTCACACAGTCAAACAGGGATACAGGATGTGCAGAAGAAGATGTTATTCTGAATCACAGTCTTCAGGTACCTGAGCCCACTGCTGGCATCACTCACCTACCACATATTAAATTGCATGGCCCTAACAAAACCTCCTGCCGCAGGCTGGGAGCAAAAATGGTAACAGATAGATGCAAAAAGGTGATAGAAGCCAGCAGTGGCACGGGGTATGAGGAGGCACAGGGCAGAGAGAGAGATTGGTAGCAGATACTCAAGATAACAGCCTGACTCTGAGGATCTGTTCCCACATTGTTCCTGTCTGAGCACTGACAGGGAAGAATGGCATGTGCCCAACCCATGGCTTCAGCCTTAGCTGTGATGCTTATCCACGTGTTTATCTAGAGCTCTGAATTTCATCTCCCCCTCTAGGATGTTTTATGGGCAACAGCTAGTGATTTCTTTAATTTATTGAAAAACCTGTAGGGTAAGTAAGCAGGGAGAGGAAAAAAAATCCAAAACAGCCAGAGGATTTCCCCATTTACTGTGTTCCTGGATGTTCATGTCCAAGTTTAAAAGTAACATTAATTACAAGCATCTAGATAGGGCCATAATCATCTGTCATTCATGGTGACAGGATGACATCTCCTGTTTGGATGTTTCAGCATCACCACTCTCAAGCTCAAGAGCCCAGGCTCTGGTGTTAACTATTTCTGACAAGCTCGGGAGAGGAGTTGGACATTTTGGATGTGTGTGTGCAGGGGAGGTGATGTGGCAGCACAGGAGTGTGTTGGGACCTTCCACAGATGAAGAGCAAAGAGTATTTTCATTATGAGCAACTTTTAGTTTGGATAAAGGAAGAAATAAACACAGAAGGAAGCACTGAAGATGGGGTACCTTATGTGCTCTCAGTATGGTTTCTATTGCAGATTCATGGCCACATCCGGAGTCCCATTAAGCCAGATGCTGTACCACACAATGATATTAAACTCTTCCAAACAGCCAACGCACCAAGTCTGATAGGTTGTTAACATTTGGCAGCTCAGTTGTGCACTTTATTCTTGCTCAATTTCCACATTTATCTGGGAGCACATATGAAAACAAAGGTTCTCCTTTCCATGGACCAGGGTCACAGGCTGCCTGCTGGTTCTGTGACCTGGCTAGAAAGGAACTCTATGGAGCTTAACTCCATCCTTTGCTTCTGGAAATCTCATGGATTTTCTTGCTTGCAGCATGAGTTCCAGGAGAAATGCTTGTTTGTGAAAATAAACAAACACTAGCAGCTATTAAGAGTTTTCTGTTTATTCCCTCCATCTATGGTGTTATGATTGCAGCTGTCATCAAAATCTTGCTTGTGAGTGCCTAAATTGAGTAAATTGAACTGGAGAGCAGCAGGGGCAGGAATGGCAGCCCAAAATAATGGGTTCAGCACGCTGAGCCTCCCCAGTTCAGGACTGGTTGGCACCCCTGTGCAGATGAACAGATGGCCAGTATCATGCCTCTGCAGAGCAGGGCCTCAGAATGGCAGGGCTTTTTTTGTCTGGGTGGGTATTTTCCCTCCTGTCAGATATCAATCTCTTGCAGAGCTGACATCTCACATATCCTTCCTGGCTTTGGCTTCTCTGTATGTCTGCATAATGTGGGTCTGCTGGCTCCTGCTCACTTCAGAGGAGCGTAGAAATTGGGAGACCCTGCCTGCACTGCTGCCTGCCCCACAAAATGTTCCTGTGAGCCCTTGTTGCTCGTGTGCTGCTGTGGCTCATCCCTGCAGTGCACTGCAGGTAATTCACAAGCCTGGGCTTGGTCACGTAGCTCAAGTGTGTGAGGGATGCAGCATCTTCATTGCTCTTGATTAGTAATGTGTCAAGAGAGACAAGAGTCGCTTACCTGTGAAATTCACTAGTGATGTGTTGTATTAATAACAGCACAAATGAAGAATAAAGAACAAAACAAACAAGAAGAAAATCCCCATCCAACCCCAAATCCAAGTTAAATAATGTAAGGAGTGTCTCCTGTGATCGTCTCACTGTTGATTAGATCAATAACAACCTCTGAATAAAGCCAGGAGAGTGGCTCTGAGCCCAGAGCTCCGCAGCACTGGCAGTATTCTCAGCCTTCATTGTGGTTTACTAGAGAAATGTTTTCCCTGTGCATCACAAGGTTCCCTGGCTGGGTAATATACAACCATTGTTGAAATAAATATTTTGTTAATTTTTTCTTGTTGGAGGAGAGATCAAGCAGTAATTCTTTGCTGCCACCTGGAAAGAACACGCAAAGCCAGATCTTCAAAAGGTCAGACTTAACACCAGGCACTGAGTATAGATAGAGAAGGAAATCTGTGCTCATTCTCCCTTTGGGTGGATGCTTGACATCACAAAGTTTGGTGTGCAAAGTATTTCTTTATACGTGTGGAATAAGGTTTTTAACCTGAACTCTTGAGAATGCTTGTAAGAATCTCTTCTGGGTCTTGACATGGCATTTCTAACTAACACGATGAATGCCTTTGTTTGCTGTGTTTATTTTCCTCCCTCTGCTGAACCAGTCTCATGGTGTTTATTGTGTAGTTCATTATTTATACCGCAGCATTCAGCTGCCCTCATCGGATCAGCTCCCTCTGTGCAAACACACAGTGGGAAAGTCCCTTCTCTAAAGAGCTTTAGCCATTGGTGCTAATTAGAAGACAAAGGTGCCTGCTGCTCTCCCTACTTTGTTCTCACAATAACAGGCAGTTTGTTTTCCATGATGTCCCAGGAGACAATGAGATTGTGCCTCCCACGGGTCTTTTGCCAAGAGTCCCCGCCCCAAGGGTGCAGGTTCAGCCTGGAGGATTTACCCATCCCATGAACAGATGAGGGTTTGCAACACCCTCCTTGCCTGCGGGATGCTGAAGTTCTGGCACGTCTTTTTTAACATAAAATAAATATCCCAGCCGTGGGAGGTTGTCATCCAGGTGCCTTTCTGCTAGGCAACCAAAGAAACCTGGCTTTTCCTGACAAGAATGTGGCAGAAGGTGAGGCCATGATAGCACCTTCCAGACACTCTGCTTCATTTCAAGAACTCAAAAGTATTTGAGCTGCAACTTCTTCCATCTTTCTTTATCTTCAACATTTCCAGTCTCTGTTTGGGAAGATATGAAGGAATGGTTTCCCACGTTTCTGATTATTACACAAGGGGAGTGCATCATACAACGAGAGTTAAAATGATTTATAATGTAGAATGCTCCAAAAGATACACAACACAGAGAATGAGAGAACTGCTGGAACACAATCTTTTGGCAGTGCATGAAAGCCCAATAATGATCTTGGAAATGTATTGATTCAGGGATTAGCATGAAAGGCATCCAGCTAGGATGCTTTGTTCTGTTTTGGGTGGCATCACTGGAGACCTTGAGGAAGGTCAGCAGATCACACTGACTGTCAGTCATTCCAGCTGGAAATTGGGCAAGAAGCAAAGACCTCATGGAGGACCAGATGCTGTATCCACACTCACTGTTCCAGGATAAATAAAAGAAGAAAATGCTTTTCATTTGTTTGAGCAGCTGCTGTTCTCCAGTGAATCTTCCTCTCCATCATTTTCAAATGCAAACCGGCTAACTGTAAATATTTCAAATGACAAAGAATTATTTAAATACATAATTCTGTTGCCATTGAAATGGCATCAACCACAGTTTGATACTGCAGTCAGGAGGGTTACGAGTGTAGTGACACAAAAAAGGCCAGTTGTGCTAGTCAGGCACGTCTCCTGATGGCGTTACACAAGGATTTTGAGAGAGGACAGAAAAGCAACACCATGAAATAAGACCTGGAGGATCTGAAATGGTTTCAGTTTTAAAGTACAGCTGCTGTGTCATTTGCTTCCCCATCTTCCTCCCAGCTATTTCTGCAGTGGTGGCCTCTAGATGTGGCCAGAAATGCAGAAACTTGGCATCTTAGATCGTGTGCGAAGAACCCTCTGTGTCTTAGAGGAAGACGAAGCCGTGTCGAGGCAGAAGCAGGAAGCTGATCCGGGCAGTGTGACTCTCCTCCGAGCCCTGCTCAGCGTGGCGGGGCTACCCCAGGGACGGGCCGTGCTGAGAGCGCACCGGAGCCGGTCCCGCGGGCAGCCCGGACGGGACATTCCAGCCCGGCAGCAGCCCTGCCCTCCCCCGAGCTGCTCCGAGCCCGGGCTCCTGCCCCTCGAGCACACATCCACCTGGGCACAGCCCCCGGGCACATCCCTGCTACTGGAGCAGCTCAGTCACTGATTTTTAGGCAGTTTTCACAGTACGCAAAGTCTGACTGTAAACTGTACAGCTCCTTAATTAATGACTTGCTGGCTTCCTTCCCAACTCGCGGCTTCTCCATGTAGACTATTCCAGTCACATACACTCTCAAAGCAGCTTTGGCTTTTACAAAGGCAATCCAACAGATGAATAAATAACAATAAGCTCCAGCTGAATGCATTCAGGAAACTTTTGATAGGAACTAATTTATTTTACTTTATTATTTAGCAAGCCAATATATAAAATTACCTATCACAACAGCAGACGAGCTGATGCACTAACTTCTTTTTAGCTTTTGGTTGCTGCTATTGAAAGGTTTGAGTATATTTTTTGCAAGGCAGTTATGTAAGAAAGAGGTTTTTTAAAAAGACAAGATATTTTCAGGGTTTCCCGACTACTGAAATAGCCCTGCATCATCAAGCCTTTGAAGTATCTAAGCTTCATCTTGAAAAGCTTCCACCCTCGACTGGTTTTAAGGAAGACATCACTGAAAACCCTTCCATAAAGATTACAGCTGACACCACCTGTGCTCAGGCACAGTCAAACATCCCACTACACGGGTGGAGTGTTCCCAGGGGATGGCTGTGCCCCCCAGGAATGGAGCACCAGCTTAGATCTCCCTGCCCTCAGCTCTGGAAGCAGAGCCCATTGCACTGACTCATCTCCTAACTTGAAAAGGGAGCAGCACACAGAGCAAGAGTTAAACCCCAAATTAAATACTACAAAAGCAAAATATTCCTTGCACATACAGTCCTTCACTTGGGAAGACAATAGAGCGTGCATTATCTCTGCTAGCTGCGCTATCCTTGAAGGGCACTGGTGTTCCAGGCAGTTTCTGGGCTTCTCCCTCCTGCCAGAGGCTGCAGCATTGTGTTCAGGTTTGTGCGACAGAGAAACTCATCACAGGCATGTGGGTAATCCTAGAAAGCAGGGGGACTAAAGTGAATCCCCAGCAGTTTGGCTGTCCATGCACCACGCTGACTCTGCTCTGACAACACAGTGTGGACAGACTCCCTGGAGTCAGAGGAAACCAGACAGGGCAGCAGAAAGAGCAGCCAAATATATTCCCCCGGCTGTAAATAGCCACTACTACATAAAGCATTTTGGTGGATACAGTGAGTTTGTATCACTGAAAAATACAGTTATAATGGTAGGGGTGAAAACTGGAAGAACAGGGAAGTCATTGGTTTTGGATCCCCAAGATGTCCAGTAAAGGAAAGCAAACCTTCAGTAATTCCAAATGTGGTAGAGTTTTTTTTCATCTTTAGACTTTTTCTATTGTATTCTGATCTCTCTACTAGACAAAAGAAACAGCTTGAAATGCCTAGCCCCCATTTCTGAAAATGAGAATCAGTTAAAGGCCTCAGTACCTGAAAAAAATGAGTGAGTCTTTGCAAGAGCCATAACTATATTTCTATATGGTCATATTCTCTTAAAATCTTGTTTTGTAGAAAAAAAAAATCCTGAGCACGGGTAACTGAAAATTTTATGGTGGGTCCAGACAGTAAAGAATTATTAATGGAAATCTGTCTATGGCATACCAGGAGATACTGAAAGTTGAGTGTGTCACACGCTTGAGATGCTTTATTTGTACAGTCATTCAGCAGTTATCCTGGTAGCTTTTCTACTCCTTCAACTTTGTGAAAATGTAGAACATGACACAGTTTCTTTACAAAGCCTTGCATGGTTATAAAGAAATTAAACACATAATTACTTAAAAAGGCCACAATATGCAAGGAATTTGTTGGTATGTTTAAGAATTGGAATGACATTCTGTTCAAATTTAGAACATTTAGCAATTAGTTCATCAAGAGATGTGCCTAAAAAGTCAGTAAGCTGAAGTGTTTGGTAAGCAAGGGCAAATATACAATTTTTGGAAAGCAAATAAATTGAGAAGAAATCAAGAGCTTAGTAAAAGAAATCCATAATGGTGTATTTTCTTCTAATGTATTTAAGAAAGCACTTAAATGGCTAAGACTGGCCAATGTGTAAAAAAGAAAATACTCAGATATAGGCAAATCAATTTTAAGACAGGGTAGGTTAAGTGACTTTGAGTACTAACAATGTCCCCAGGGTTCAAGGGGATAAAAAGAAGAGAGAAAGATATTCGAAGCAAATAGAATATTGAGTGTACTAGAAAGAGCTACCACCAATTAATCCCTGGGGTTAATGGCAATGCAGAGCAATGTGATATGTGTCTGGGAGAATCTGAGGAAGAGAAGAATGCCTGGCAGGGAAGGGTAGTGGGGAAAAAATTCTCATCCTCTGTTGCCATCAAATGCTTGTCCATCTCTCCACATCCTTCCTAGCTCCCAAAGGCACGAATGCCAAGCTGTGCCTGGCTGTCAAACTGCCTGAGTAACCAAGCAACTCCAAATATATATATAAGTTTATATATTATT
>WAAG01038542.1:83782-136825 GCA_013390105.1 Tichodroma muraria | reverse complement strand
CCCCATGAATATGACCCTTGTGGATTAAAGCCAGTGCTCTGAAAACACATCTCAGCACATCAGAAGGGGGCACTGACCCCTGCCATGGAGACGGGGAGAATGTCCTTGTAACCACATCTTCAGACACAGCTAAAGGCTGTTCCTGCTGCTTACAGGCACTTGCCAAAGCAAAGCCTGCAAGCAGTGAAAAACCGGACCTGCAACCTTTATACATTTCTCCAGCAGCCAGCTAGAGACCAGAACCATCTATTTATCTTTAATGGTACTCTCTTTAGGCATTTCCCCCCAAAATTAACACCCTTAAATCCTCAAATCAATTCATCTTCCACATGTTGCTATGATTAAGCAGCATGCTGTTATTTATTTAATCCTCTTTGGAAACAGTGGAGTTACTGTGAAAAGAAGAGCCATATTTATTTTCGGGCATTTTTAAATTCATTACAACCCCGTACTCATAGATACATATGAAGATTTATATCTAAAACACAATCCAGGGTGAGTCTCCAAAGCACTGCAGTCTCATATCCTCCTTGCAAACACAAACTTCCCAAAAGACTACAGCCCCCAGCATGCACCAAATCCAATGGCATTTCTGGAACCAGGGTGACAGCTTGCATGAAGAAGCAATTAACCTGCCTTGGCAAAACAGGGGGGAGTGGGAAGAATCATGGCCACAGCTGCTACGTATTCCTGAAAATTCAGTGCAGCTGCCAGCTTGCAAGAAAACCCTGCACTTTCAGCTAGTGAAAATTTGCAAGCTGTTTGATGTGCTGGTTGTCAGGAGGAAAAGGGATGCTAAAAATGACTGGTGGAGGGCTCGGTAAATGCTGTGATATCCCAGGAAGGTACTTAAATGCAAAAAAAAATCACCTCTGTGAGCAAATGGTAGTATATTGTGCTTGCTTTGGAGAAAATGCTTTAAGTTAAACTTGCAGAGGAGCAGAACAAAAGCTGCAATGTGTCACGATGGGTGTTCGCATCCAGAGCGCACTAATGAGCTGCTCCACCCAATGGATGGACCCGTGTTCGAAGTTTTGGGGACAGTGCCAACAAGCTGCAGCTCTGTGCCACACGTGCTGACCCCCCCAAAGGGGTTTGTGCTGCTGCCAAGCTCGGGGCCAGGCTTGCCAACCAGCTGCCACCACAGGGCACACAGGGGTGCTCTGGGAGGGAGCAGGCACCTCGCCCATCATTTCCACACTGATGTGTAGCTGGGTGCTATTTAAGCGTGTATGAAAGTTTAACTTTTTGCAAAGCTGACCATTTGGGAGGAGAAATAGCCTTGCCAGTGTTCATCCCCTCAGCAGAGGAGAGCTGGGTTAATTAGATTTGCATCACCAGTTGCATCTGCTAAATCAAGTCTCTTTAAGTCCTTACTGTTCTTTTCCCTGGGGTGAAGATGCTGGAAGAGAGGTAACTTAACTGAAGACAATAAATCCTCTTTATTTTCACGTTTTTGCAAAATCTTAAAAATAGAAGTACCCATTTGATTTCTCTCTAGTCCTGTCAGAGTTGAGGGCTTGGGTGTGTACTTGTACAAGATGTACATCTATAAAAATCTTCACCTCCTCCTCTTCTCCCCCACACATACGGACTCACTGCGGCAGTTGAAATTCTTCAATTGCTTGCTAAAAAAATGCTCTGAAGAGTGATCAAAGGTTAATGAAAAGTTCAGCCAAGGAGCAGACCCCAGCAGAGACAGCAGTCCTTTAAAGCTTTCAAATAGCTGACAAGAAACCATCAATAAGTATTTGTGGTCAGGGATAAAGAGAAACATCTTTTTGAACATATCCAAGCATGAAACCTCCATGGTAGTTACCTTATAATATTATCCCTACATGTCAGCCATGTCATTTTTATGAAGAAGACTGATTTATATATGACAGCAGCAACTTTTTACAGCCCTCAGGGGGCTTCAATATTGTGACTTCAATAGCTAAGATCCAAGTAGTAGTAGAACTGTAGTCTACTACTCCCATACCAAATGGCAGTGGGAGGAAGATGATTGTTGTGTTTTCAATCCTGTTACCAGACTTGAAAAAGTATTGCCTGCAAATGCAGTCAATTTGCTTTCAAGGCTCAATGAAAATGGACTTTGTGGAGGAGTGCTTTTTTTTATTAATATTATTTTTACTTATTTTTTTCTGTGTTTCTCATGTTTTAAAATAGAACTGTCTTGAAAGTAAGTTTTTGCTTAGATGCCTGGGAAATTTTTAAGGACATTTATTTATGTTTTGCAAATGTTCATGTTATAAAATGAGTGTACTTGTGTTGTTCATGTTCCTTGAGTACTGAGAGCTCCACTCGTGCACTGGGGTACCTCAGTGTTCTCAACAGCAAGTCATGAGAAAGAATCACCACCCCACGTGGGCTCTGGTTTGTGTAGTAACACCAGGTCAGAGGCTGGGGACTCATGATGGTTGGAAGATCCTGGAGAACGTGTTCTGGAGGAAAAGACTGATTCACATTCTCTGGGGTTAATTATATGGGGGACGCTGATGGACTGGACTGAGACCTTGGTATCTGTAAGGTATTTGTATGGGAGTTTATCATTATACCTATCCTGTTACTGATTGAAATGGTAGTGACAAGACATCCAGATTCTACTGATCAATTTAGATATGTTAGCTGAGTGTGTGTTCTAAACATGCACTAGTGCACTTGTTCCTTGACTTTATTTTCCTGTTGCCATGGTGCTATATATGTAAACATACCTTATTTAAAAATATCAAATATGAAAGCAGATTATAGCATTTTAGAATGTAAGTGATGGGATCAGAAAAACATACGTGGTGTTTTGACATGAGCTGAAAATATATCCAAAGGCTCCTTTCCAGCATGCTGACAAAATATATAAATTAGCCTGGCAAAGGTCTGGCTCCCACCAGAGCTCCCAGCTCCATGCAGAGCCCTGATCCAGCAGAGCAGCCAAAACCACTGGTATGTGGTGAATAATCATTTTTCTAGCAAAGATTGTACCTGTGGTTGTCACAATAAGGACCACAGGGAAGGCAGCAGCTCACTGCCCCTGAATTCAGTGATAAATTAGCATTGCTCTGTGCCTGGCTGCTGCAGTGATGGCCAAGAAACCCCCATGGGGTCCTTGGTTATTCCACCAGTGGGAAGAGAGGGAGCAGAGTCACCCCTCAGAGAGGAGCAGGGAAAGACAGCACTTCCTAAGGAGGAGCCCTGAGCATCACATCTCATATGCACCAGCACTTCCCTCTTAAGGAGTCATTCAGTGTTTCTAACTTTAGGCCCAGCTTTACCAGCACTGAGAACCCTGGCCCTGATTACACCAAAGTCACACAAGCACCACAAGAAGGAAGTTAACATTAGGAGTAATTCCTAATAGAATTAGGAATTGCTAATTCCTTTTAGAGCATTACAGATTCTGTAATTTACACTACTATTTCCTACAGATGCTCTGAAAAGGCCACTTAGAGTATTTCTCAAGCATGCTAGGACTGCTGGTGGGAAGTTCAAATTCAAAGCATTAATATTAGTCCTTAGCTATTGTACTTAATGTACAAAGGGGTCATGTGGTCTTTAAAAGTTATTTGGAAAAAGAAATCTTTCCCTAGAGAGATCAGCTTGTTTCTCCCAGGAATTTTCTGCTCCGAGGCAGATCTGCAGTATTGATGGGACTCTCATTCACGTTCACATCTTGTCTGTTCTGATAGAGGCTCAAGGAAAATCTCCCGAGGGAATGTGTGTGGCTGCTCTAGCTCTTGTGTTTCATCACTGCACCTTGTCTGTGCTGTCCTGAAGCTCAGACTGGTGCACTGTGGCAATAAAATACCAAAGATCAAGCCAGAAATCAGGTCAGGCACTGTGTCTGAGTTTCAGCTGTTCTAATGCTGCATAGGACAGCCAGGCACAGAGACCCCAGAAGGTTTGCCTTTGCAGTGAACCCCCCTCTCCACAGTGCTGGATCTAAACAGGGGTTACATTTTGCTTCTGAGCGCTATTAATTGGGTAAATTATTCCAGGTGGGAACAATCCCTCACCTGGGTCACTCTATCTGCCTCCCAGCAGCTGGGGGTGGACGGGGAACATCTTTTAGCTGATGAGGAGCCCTGAATCACTGCCAGCTGTGCACTGTCCCCATCCTGCCACAAACCTGTCCCAGGTGCTTTATACCTTTAGTAGCCTTGTAGTTAAGGGGGTGTATCTGCTTTAATGTGTGTCTGAGGGGGGCTTTCTCCCCTTGTTACTTCACTGTGCACTTCCTGAAGCTCTCTTACAGCGTGTGTGGCTCTTCAGTCATGGGTAAGTAGCAGCTCTTGGGTTAATTTGGTGCTGAGAGCTTTCACTTAGTGTTGTACTTCTGTGAGTTTTGAAGTGGGTGAGATCAAGTGGGTTGTTTTCCCACAGTTTGCTCCTAGGCTCATGTGAGTTCTCTGACCATCTGCTAGGGAAGCGTGTCCATGTCCCAGGAAAGGTAAAAGTGGGATGAAGTGCTCCCATTCTTCATGGACAGCTAAAAGCCATGAGACTTGGATTTGCTTTTTATTATGATTGCATATCATCCTCTATAAAACTAAACACAGTTATTGTTTGTGGGTTACTTGGGCATACGATAAAGCTTAGTGACATACGGTCAAATTAATTCATGTATTACTGGAATTTTCTTTGTCACACTTTTACTGGCTTCTTGCCCACAGTTGTTATATTTGAACTTTGATACGGCACCTATAAAATAATGATCACTTGGGAGTGGGTGAAGTTATGAAAGTACATAGCAGCTCTTGGGAGGGCAGGTACCTAGTTATTTTCTAGAAGTGCTCATCATGTACTGTACTGACATCTCTGAAAATACAAAAAGTTGAGCAGATGAAGAAAGATGTTTGATCCTGAGGTAGGGAAGTACCTACCCTTTTGTGTCTGCTGCACCCTCCTGTCACTCTGGGCTGCTTCTCTGCTATGGGATACATGATACATTTATGAAGGACCCATTTTACACTTGAAATAAGAAAGGGTTGTTGTGGGGTTTTTTTGTGGTTTCTTTCCTAATACTCTGAACTTCTAAGCTACTCAGATCTTCCTTTTATTTATAACAGTTTTCTCTTGGTGAAGTTCATTGCAGTTTGTGGTGGTTTGTCCTGGTGTAGGAACAGACAACTTATATAGGAGCAGACCTTGGTGAAAAAAAATAAAAAAACTTAGGAGAAGAAGCACATCTTCACCTGGTTTGTTGTGATGCTAAGTTTCTTGGGGGGTCAGGGTGGGGTGCATGGAATTGTGAAGTGCTTCTTGGCCCATAACTAGTGACTAAGGGGTGACCTGCATATTTGCTGTAACTCTCCTTGCCTTGTTGAGGACCTCTGGCTCACAGCAGAGCTTCTCCAAGCCCCAGAACAAAGGGCTCAGTGTCTCACTGCATAGAAATTACTTCCCCGTGTCTCATCTGCATATTTCAGGTGTGTAGCAGCCAGACAGGGGTTGCCTGGGCCCTGTGCCCTGTAACCCTGGGATTCTTGCAAAGGTGGGGGACTGTCACTTAACTAACTTTGATGAAATGACATCAGAAAGTAAAAATGGTGGTCTTTGCCTAGAACCTCAAAGTTCCTTGTTTTGATGCTAGGAATGGACCGCACATGAGATTTTCAGGCAATTCCTCTACTTATGACAGCAGAAATCTGTATTTGAACAACAAAGCAATATGTGATGAGCACTGAAATTATTGGCTGGAAAAACACAAGTACTCCATCAGAATCAGGTTCTTTGTGAGAATTCTGGACCTCAGTTAGACATGTGCATGTCAAAATTCCATCTGGCTGGCGAGGACTGTGGGAGTATCCAAAAAGTTGAAACACGTGCTTTATATCAGCCTAATCTTGAAATACTTGCTTTATATCAGTCTAATCTCTCTGGACAGTAAATATCTGGTGTATGCTTTGCTCTCATAATCAGGTTGCTTTACCTTGGTGAAACTGAGAAGACAATCCAAGCTTTGTTTCTGATGGTTACTTTTCATAAAAGATCATCTATCATCTATCACCAGCAAAACCAATTATATTCTTCCATATTACATTTCCAGTCATTTCACAGTTGTCTTTTGTACCGTGTAAATGGAGCAGAAAGTCTGTAGTAAGTGCCAATCCAGGTAAAGTGAGTCCTGTTTCAGTATATTATGGTTGATTTGCAGTGTTTCTTGCTGTTACTATACATTTCTGTCAAGGAGGAGGAGGTGGATGCTGTATTGCCAACTACTGAGCTGTTACACAGGTTTAGCATTGTAGTTTCCACTGACAGCAAATGTAGTAGGCAAGGATGCAAAATGGCTTCCATTATAAAATTCTGACTCAGTGCTCTCTTCGTTAGCCTTGGGAGGAAAGTTGTCCCTGAACAGAATGAATGCAATAAGAAAATAAATTATTTGCCCTACCACAGTCCTTTTATCGTGAAATTTGCTTCAAGTTCACTGCCCGGTTATTGCAATTTTAACTTTTCATAAACATAGGGAACCTCAACAAGATACTCTGCAAATAGCAGAACTAATACAGAACAGCTTTTCACCAGTGAGCAGGAGTTACTGAGCTGCTCTCAGAGCCAGGATGGTCCTGTGAAGCCATCAGTACTGCCATATGCCAAATATGTTGTACCTCTAATGAGCCCTGGCAGATTCAGTCTGGCCCCACATCTGGGCCATGGTTGTCCTGGGGCCATAAGGCCCCCAGGACAGCAGATTGCACTGTATGGCAGCTACAGCAGCAAATACAGGGTTAGGAACATGGAAGAGATGTGACTGAGAAGGGTGTACATGAAAAACAGATCTCTGGCACACATGAACTTTCCTGGGTCCTGGACTTCTCGATAAGATCAGAATTTACTATGAATGGAACATTCCAATTCACTGTTCCGTTCATAAAAAGAGAGGAACCAATTTTGTTGCCTGGTCCCACTGGATTTTGCCCTGCTGAGCTGGCTGTGGGTAGTGGAAGCAGTTTCATGCTTCCTCAATGCTTGGTGGATGTGCCAGTTTTCATTCTATTTCTAGGGCAGCTTCCTTCACATCAGGATCTTGCTTTGACTACAGCAATCCAGAAACCAACGTTGTCTTCCCAAAGTCAAGGGCAGGGCAAATGTAACTGGAGCAACAAGGAGATAACTCTTTAGCAGGGGTTAGAGGGCTGCTAATGAGAGGATGAGTGTGTGGTCTGCTGCAGTAGCAGGGATCAGGGCCTGGGTCTGTTCTACTCTCACTGACCTGCTCTGACTCTGGGAAACTCGGGCTGCTTCAGTCCCCATTTGTAGGGAAAGGGAAACACCCCCTCATCTTCACCAGTGTAGCAAATATAATAGCCCTTATCTAAGGGATTCTCTTCAATACCATGATGCTTCTTATCCTCTTTCCCCTCAGCTCTGGCTGCACAGGCAGGCTTAAAGGAGGGAGGGGATCATCCTTTCTCCCCTCTTTGTGCCCTTACCAAAGAGAGGAAGCACTTTCATGAAGGCAAGGAACTGCTTTACTGCTCTGAACGTGCTTGAGCCAGAAGAGGCTTTGTTAGCTGACTCAGCTTCAGCAGCACTGAAATGAAATTAGCAGGTGTTAAGCCTGTTTTGAAATGCTGCATCACTATGACCCGATCAATAACAGCCTAACTCTTTTAAGCTGCCTGTTTGGCCTTCTATGATTAAAATTTTGCCAATACATCATGTTGTTCTCTTGATTTTTCTTATGCCAAAATGCAATTCACTTTATTGCATTAGCCTTGGTGGCTGGAGGATGCTTGTTATTGAAGGCACTCAGAAATCTCTCATCTTGTTCCTGCAGAGAGCAGAGTGTGTGCAGCTCCTTATGGAGCTCCGTGGGTACCAGCCAGGGCTGCCCCCAACACAGGGATGTGCAGAGCTGTGCCTTACCCATGGCAGCTACTGACCACTTCTAGAAACCTATTTTATCTGAATAGTAATCTGTTTTGCTTGAGATTCCAGACTCAAAGCTTGTAGTACTTTCCTGGCCTGTTAAAACTGTTCCTGTCTGGAAATCATGTGCTTTGCCTGCCTCTCGTGCTTTCTGACTGGCTATGGAGGTACAGATACCCATATGCTCTGCTGATTGCTGTTGTGGCAAATAGCAAACAACACTGCATTTTTATTTTGTTTTTAATGCTTAGGGTGCAAACCTCTCGAGTTCCTCGTGTAGTCTGTGTGATGTAACTTCTGTCCATTTCTTTGCTGGCAATTCTGTTGGTAAAGCAGCTTCTGAGGAAACCACTGGGTGCAATGAATTGGGACACCTTTCTCAGAAGATGAGAATGGTATCACTCCTCTTGTAACCTCCACCTTCCTTGGCCCCTATTTTCCTGCCTCAATTTGTTTATTTAGCCTATATGTTTCCAGGGCAGGGCATGGCTCATTTCTTCCAAGCTGCATTCAGCAGAGCCCCAATCCTCTGACAATGCAGCAACAAATCTCCTGGAGAGTTTCCTGACTTGACAATTGCATGCTGAGTCCCATCTTCAGACATTCAGGAACCCAACAGGCTCAGGTATCTTGGATGTAACCAGCAAGACAAGAATGAAAACCAGGTCAGCTTTTTGGGAACTAGTGTTTTGATATTCTATTATCCCGCCAGGAAACAAGATAACCAAATTTTCAATATCTAATGTACTGATATCTGCTGATAATCTGCCTGCTGCTTTTGATGACTGAGGGCTGACTCTTCGGGTGCCGTTCCTACTTCTGAGGTTGACTCCAGCATCTGATGTCAACAGAGATGGCATTCATCCATCTGCAGGAGGCTGTATTTCACCAAAACTGATTTTTAATATGGTGACTGAACTTTATCCTGTTCATTGCTGCCATCTAAACATGCTGCTTATCCCCACATGCCTCTGAAAAATGCTATGAGTCCCCTGGGTGGTTGAGTTGTTGAAGGGCTATATCCTTTCTCTCCCTCCCAACACAGCTGGTCAGTGCAGTGTTTACACCCACAAACATGAGTGAGTCGCAGCTCTTAGCTCTGCCATATCCAGTGTAAAGGCATGCTCTGTTAGACTAAAACTGATCTAATCCCATTAAAACCCCCAAGCTATGCAAGTTCAGACAGCCTAGCTCTTTGCTCTGAGCTCCTGAGTACATCCCTGAACACAGGAGAAAAAAATTGCACTGCAACTAGATGTGTTTGTGAAGAGATTAATTTTTTTTTTTAGCAAAGAATTTCTTTGGCTTGCTGGGATTTCTTTAGTTTGTGCTATTTTCATGCAGATACGATGATTTGTTGTGTAACCAGTGTTTGCACATGTCTTGTATTTTGATACAAATTGTCTAGCACCAGAACTATCCTAAATGGTCATCACAGTAAACAAAGCCCAGTCAGTGTGTGCCGGGTGAAAGGAGCAGATTTGCAGTAGAACAGCTGACAGGGGAAGAGACAGTGTGAGACTGCAGCACTGAATCATGTCACTGACTTCAGGCAATGCAGATCAGCAGGAGACAGGACTGCAGCAGATGGTCTGAGTTTGATTAATCAAATGTCCTGAATTAAAGCCTGATTGTTTTTCTTTATAAAAAGTAGGTTAAAAAATAAAAGCAAGCTCACAATGTAAATGCATGCACTGTCTATCGCTGTTATTAACTTCAAATAACTGAAGGCTGAAGGAATTGTTTTCCTGACAGATCTCAGCACATGGAACATCAGAGTGTTTAAAGAGATTTAAAACATTGTGGGGATCAAGCATAGGTACAGCAAATTCTTCATCCTTTGGAAAGGCTGAGCATGATGGGCTGGAAACCTGGTGAAGGGCAGGCAGGACTGTGCTAAAATACAGAGAACCCCACCAGTCTTGGTAGCTGCTCTGGGCCACAAAACCTTGTTCAACCCCAGACAGTCACCATCCTGTCTGTGAATTCAATATAGTTGAGGGGCTGAGCCTTCTGATGTGACTTCTAGAGAAGGAAACCAGACCTCAGTTCTCCATGGCTGAGATTGCATGTTTATTTTTTGCTTCTAAATAATGCACATTTCATTATAATTAATCATCATAACCCAAGAAATGGGGAGAAATTACAGAAGTGGTGGAAATCATATTCAGCTCTGATATTCTGTCTCTAAAACAGCAAAAGCCACCCAACGTTTTAGGAGTGCAGAATTGAATTAAAACTATAGATTGCTCATAAGTCCTCTTGGCTCCAAGCCAAGAGTGGAGCTATTAATTTGACGCAAATTAATCTATGCAAATTTGCGCACTGATTTAATGAAGAGACAGACATGCAATCATTTCATTACTTCTCAGATTTTCAATTAGATTGAATTCAGTTGCTGGCCACCATCGTAGTCACAGAGTTTTGCTAAAAGGTTATTTGATGAATATTTATGAATTTGTGACTCTGCTACAGCTGGGCTTAATAGCAAGTATCATACTTTCTGAGTACATGCAAACGATTCTTCAAATATCCTAATGCAGTGATTGATTTACCTTTTTTTTGTCTTGACTGCTCTATCTTTAATCCAGGTTATTACTCTGGTGTTCCGTTTGGAGACAAATGACTTGCTTAGGGGTAAGTGACTGTTTTAAATTATTACAAACACTGTCTTGTTTCATGGCCATTTCAGTGTGAGACGTGATGTTCTGAACAGCTGGAAACGTGACAAATCTCACTCAGAGTGCAAACAGATAAAAATGGAGACAACCCATAATACTGCCCTGGGCAAAAAAGGTGTCACTTCTACAGATGTCTGAGATTACAGGGATGGATTCCCTTCTCATGGAGTTCTATAATAATATTCAGCTTGCAATCACACCTAAGGATGTGTTCAGCTGGAAGTCTGAGGCTTCCGCACTCCAGTGAAGCTGGTACCTGCTTAAGCATTGTCCCAGTTTGAACTGGCACTTCTGAACCTTTTCCAGCTTTTGCTGAAATTAAAGGAGCTAGGAAAAAAAATCTGTGACTGGGAACAGGAGCAAGTCCAACATGTCCTGTTCCTGCTTTTCATTGTTTCAAGTTCTTGGTTGTTGCAAGGATCCAGATCAAAAACTGAATGCACAATGCACTCATGTATGGCAGGACCATTTTTGAGTTAGTGGGTGTTTGGAGAACAAACCAGGTGAGGAAGCTAAAGCTTTATGTGCACACACATTACTCCCTCAAGAGTTCAGGAACGTTCTCCTCTGGACTCATTTAAGGCCACAGATGATCTCTAGCTTTAAATCTGAAGCTTCAGCCACTTCTGCCAGTTCTTCCAGGCAGCTACTTTTATTTTTGATAAGCTTTGTTTTTTTTTTTATTTTCCATCTTTCAACCTACCTGTTCACAAGACATTAGCTTGGAGTTGGACCAGATCTCTTCTGGAGACAGCAAGAATCAGCAAACCTATGCAAAATACTGGCTGTCCTGAGGTGGCTTTTGCACCCCAAACTATTGACAGAATGTCAGAAACTTAGAGTAGAACATATTTCATTTGGTGACAAGTTAAACGGGGGCAGGAGGTAAAAGTGATCACATCATTATGAGCACTCTGAATTTCCATTTTTCTGTTTATCCATGTAGTCTCTTACAAAACCTCCAAAACAGTGTCAGAACATCTTCCTGTAACCATAGATGTGCTGTTTAGCATCTGGCATGAGGGACTCAACGTGTCTCTCTGCATCTCTTCTCAGCCGTGCTACAAACGGGATTTGCTTTGGCTGTTCCTGGTCAGCCTGGAGAATACACAGCTGGTAGTTTGGATAGGAGATAGGGGGGTTGTGACGCTCTTTAGTTCCCAAAGAAAACAATTCTGATGTCTGAGGTCAGCATCTTCCTGTTTATCACAAACATCAAACTTTACCTTGGACTTTAGCCCTTTACTGGTGCAAAGCAAGTGAAAGCACAGGTAAATGTGAAAGGAAAATGGCAGTAATTTGTGAGCTTTACAAAATGAGATCTTGAACTGCACAAGGTAACATGGAAATAAGCCCAATATTCTATCCATTCAGAACTGGAAAGAGCTGGCTAGCAAGAGTGAAAACATACAGATGTCTTAGTAAACTGTGATGAAGGTGACAATGATAACTTCACAACTAAGCCAAAACTGGTGTCACTTGCACCTTCTGCCAGACTCCGTGGTGTGCCAGTTAAACCAGTTCTGTTGCCTTTTGGTTGACACCCACATATATTATAATTACTCACACACAACTACATAACCGGCTCATTTTACCTGAGCAAGAGTATTTTCTGCATGAAGAGGCAGAAGAATGGGATGTATCTAGAAAAACAAGAAGAGGTGATAAGGAAGTGTTGACTGAAGGAGGCTGCACCTCCTTTTAGATTTCACTCTCCACTGGAGCCAGGGTGTTTATTTCTACTGCAACATACACCATGTTATATCTTCCCACTGACCTCTGTGTGCTATCCAGACTATGAATTAAATCTTCTTTGTGTTGGAGGAGTTTAGTTGTGGAAATGGGAGAGCAGCAGACTTCAGAGTTAGGCGGTTACCAGGACAAGGAAGACATGTTGCCATTCTGCTGGGAGGGAGCCTGGCTCTTATTCAGTGGCAAGGAGATTTGTCACCATTCACTAACAGATCCTGAAATAAAGAATATTTATAAATTTTTGCAATCCCTTTACTCAACAAGGTCAAAAGGGTGCTCCTTTCATTGCCACCTGTCTCTTGCACTACATAAACACCTGCAGGTTATGTCAGGCAGGACTCAGCTGCTCTGTGAGGAAATGCTGCAGGATTTCAACACAGGCCTGGACTGCCTGGGAAGAAAAGCTCATTCAATATAGGCTTTGGGAAAGTTTAGCAAATGTCATTGGCAGGGTTTGTCTATCAGTTATGTAAATTGGTGTATATGGAAAGGAGGATTATCAAACTGGCAAAGCAATCTTATCACTAGGATGTGACCTAAGGTTGAACCATTGCAGGGACACTGGGCTGAGGCAGGGCTGCAAAATTTGACTCTATTAACCGATTTCTGATTTCCACACCAATTTATTTGCATGATATCTGTGAGTATGTAATCCTCTCCTGCATATTTATATTCTTCCCTGCTCTGGAGAATATTCTCCCTGAGCTTTTTCTTTAACGTAACAAAAGGAGGTTCCATCACTAGCCAGAGATGTGACCATACAACTTGGAGAGGTGTTGCTGCTTTTACAGCTCTATTATTTGACAGTGTGTGATGTTTCCACACTTAACTGGAGAGCTTGTCGAATGCCTCATTGCCCTCCTGAAAATGGCCTTTCTTCTGAGCAGTGGTGACAAATGACCATCACAGGGCCCACAGAGCAACAGGGAAACTGTACAACTCAGTAGAAATTAATTTCCTGAAGCAACAGACTAAACCCTGTATTTGCACAGCCCAATACATTTCAGCCCCTGGCAGCATTCCTGCCTCCCTGTGGGAGCAGTTGAAGGGTGTCCCCTGTTGCTGATCTTGGAGCAGGCTTTCTTGGCTTCTGTGGCTCACTGAAAGGACGTGGCATGTCCACCTCGGCAGTCAGGTGCCTCCTCCAAAGCCTCCCTCCAGGATTGAGCAAACAACAAACACCACAATCCTGTTTTCCCTTTAAAAAGCAGGGATGTACAAGAAACAGGAACACCCAGTCTAAGGGACGGGGAAAGTTTTGTCCCTGGTCTTGTTACTGGCTCATGCTGGTGTTTCTGGCATGTCCTTTCCTTGGAAGGGAACTCTAAATTGGCAGGAGACATCCTGGGACCTGAGGAAATTGATGTGAGGGTGGAGCATAGGAGATTTGAGTATCCTTTTGGATAAGGCCCCCCTGGCTTTACCTGGGGTACCTCCCTAATGCCATTTGTGGTCAGGCTCGTTGTTATTACCACAGCTGCCTTCAGGAGGAAGGCACCGCACTCCTGATTAAAGGAAAACTAGACTAAGGAACGTTAAAAAGCTGCTTTTCCTGCCCTGGGCACAGTGCTGAGGGGCTGTCTCTGGGGGACTATCCCGTGGCTGCCCCCTCTGCCTGGGGGCCAGGAGGAGACCCCTCCCCTGTGACAGGCAGGGTTAGATGCCCTGTCCTGCCCTTGTCCCCACTGTGCTTTCAGCAGCCCCTCGCTGAGGCTCTGAGCAGGGCTGGCTGGGCTGTGCCAGCAGCAGCTGCTGGAGCAGTCCCGGAGAAGCTCTTCCCATGCGGCAAACATAACAAGGAAAATAACCTTGTTTAAAAATAAAAAAAAAAGTCTCCTTGTTTCCTGTGGTGTGTAGCCCGTTGCTGCATGGAGGGGCTTCTACTGCAGTGTCTAATTTTCTGCTGCTCCTGGCACTTGTCTGGATTTTGGGGGTGTTTCTCTCATGCCTTGGCTGCAGGTAGCACTGTGCCTGCTTTGTTGTGCTTCCCTTGCACCCGTGTAACCCTCTCCAAACTGCCCCTGGGTGGGGAGATGGCTCAATTTATTGTCTGGTAATATTAGGTCTCTCAGCCATAATGCAAATAAACCTCAGAGAGAAATCAATATAACCCACCCTTAGCACATTGATTTACACCACCTTTCTGATGATGGCTCTTGTAACAAATGCAAAAGGGCTTTTAAAGACTTATCTGAATGCAAATGTCTTCCACGTGCGAAACACAGCAGGGTGGGGTGGTGAGGAATGTGTGGTCCTGAGACAACTTGCACAGGGTCACGCAGGCTCGTGCGGGGTTGACTTCTGTGCGTGTGAGCGCATGTTTGAGAGATGCAGCCCACAGCCTGGGAACCAGCAGTGGAACAGTGGGATGCTGCCTCAGCATGCGGGCTACAATGGAACTAGGATGGTGACAATACATGATGACAATTAAAAAATAAATATACAAATAAAGGCAGCGACGAGGTTTGAACCTTAAAGCACTTCGTGTCAAGAGAAGAGCAGAGCTGAACACAAAGAAGCAGCACATGCCATGCCGCTCTTTTGAGCTGCCTGTGTTTTGCTGCCAGGCAGCTGAGTGCCTCAAATTTTTGTGAGCTAGAGCCTCAGTCAGATGGTTGCAATGCTAAAATATCGACCTTTTAGCTAACAGGGTTGCAGTGAAACTCGCTGCTCTGGGTCAGGCGGGGCAAGGAGAGGCTTCAGACGTAGCTGGGATTGATCAGGGGCTGCAGAGGTGGGTCCTGTCAGTATCAGAGCAAAGTTCTCCATACTTGTTCACACCCCAAAGCACTTCAGTGACCTGAAAGCTGCCCAGGATTGTGGCTCTGCCTGTTCTTTCAATTTGCTGTATAGAAAGTGTAATTTGTATTGTTACGTGTTGCATGAAATGCAGGCATTGCTTAGTGACAGCGAGCCTTTGTGTTGAGCTGCATTTTGGGGAAGAACAGCAGCATCAGTACCTGATATCCCCTTTCCTATGGCAAAGCACCCACCACATCAACCAGCTGAAGTCACCACACAGAGGAGTTGGGGCTCCACAAGGTGCTGTTTTGTGCCCTGGCAGAGCAGCATCACTGTGTGTAAGCAGCCAGAGACAAGCACTGGCAGCACAGCCTTGAGAAAATGCTGAATGCAGCTTTTTGCTGGCTAAAAAAGAACTTGGGGATCTCTCCTGCTGCTTCGTTCCCGGTGTGTGAAGCGAAACAAGGCTTTGTACATAATTTGAAAGCAAACAGGATTGTGTCAAAGATGTCAGAATTTACTATTAATTATTTCTGCAGACTGGAATGACCTGTGGGAGTCAGATATTTTAGCCAGTTCCTCTGGGCAGGCAGATAATACCATGAAGTGTTCTTACCTGATGGAAGTGAGCATCACTCCCTGAATGGTACACTGATACACCCCAGAAAATAAGCTGACAAAAATAAAAAGAAACAAATTGTATTAGATTTGGAGCTGAGGAGTGCATGAATTTAAATAGCTACTTTCAGCTGGCTACTTGGTATACTAAGTACATAATTTTCCTGCTTCATTACTCCTCTGTAAAACAATCACTAATGAAGATGGAATTAAGAGTTTGAAAAAAATGCTTTCAAATATTTTGCAGTTTAACTCAAAGTGGTTCCTTGTCTAAAAGGGTAGATCTGATAGTTCACAGAGCTGCAGGTATTGCTGATATGCACTATATAGTTGCTTTTAAAGGGGTCAGCATTTCAGAGCTGTTGGGCTGTACATCTGCATTGCTGCAGCCTGTGAATTCCCATTAGGGCAGTTTCCAGTGCTTTCCAAGCTTCATCTCCAGTAAAATTGCAGGTGCTTGAGTTAGAAGGCACAGAGGGAAATAATTTCTTATGTGTTTATACAATTTCTACCATGATAGGACTTCAGTTGAGTACTGCCACAGCATAAACAATCTTCCAAATGAGAAATAAGTTTTCCAAATGCTGTTTAAGGGCCCTTTAGGAGGCTGTGTAGCATGTCTGACTCCTATTGTACTAGTTTCCTGGACCAGGGATTTACTGTTGATAAGTCCATGGGATGGGTGCTTGGCTCAGAGGAAGAGCTGGGCATCTGGCAGTGTTGTCTTTCTCTTGAAGTCCTCAGACTCAACCAGAGGTGCAAAACCTAAACACAAGCCTCGACATCCTTCAGCTCTAAGGCTCTATTGGTTTGTGTGACCTTGATGGGTCCTCAGATGTCCTTAGAAATGTGCCTTCTGGGGTCTGAGCATCTCCTTAGGTCCAGCAGGAGCAGAGGGTTAGGCTAGCTCAGAATCTCATTCACAGGCAGACTGATCAATGTGTTTTAATGTTGTTGGTTCACTATGTAGGATGTTTGTTTCTTGAAGGAAAAAATAATATCTGTCTCAGAAACAGGACTGGTAATAATTCTTCATAATTTGGATAAAATTGGCACCTTTCACTTGAATGACTGTCCATGCAAAGATTATTTCACTCACTGAACATCATGATTTCCCATCAATTCCCGGGAAATGCACTGCTCAATCAAGGCACCTCTGCCTGCATGGCAGAGCAGTGCTGCAGCAGTGCTACTTTGCATGGTCAGCGAGCTGTGTTTATAGTGCACACTTGATGTTCCAGCCATAGTCCCATATCATACAGAAAACAACATGGATTTTCCCAGCAAGGAGCTCTGCTGTGCTACAGATCTGCCTCTGTCCCCCAGCCCAGCTCTCAGTCTCAGCAACCCCTCAGAAAGTGCAATACTTTAAACAGAATGGTTGTATGTGCATCAGCCCAGACTGATTGTATTCGTAAGCTGCCACTGCTCTGGGCATGTACAAGGACAAGCATGGCACCAAAAAATGGAACAAAAAGCCACGGAGGCTTTTATGCTTCCAAGCGCTTTGGCTGTAACTTGGATATCGGGAATTGCACTTCACAGGACAATGCACGACCTCTGCACTAAGATCCATTTGCATGATTTGTCTCTTCTGTATTCATGAACAGCTCTCTCATTATGGCTATTTCTCATATTTATTTTATTTCTAATTACAGTGATTTATGATTGGGTTTTAATTAACTTCTCTTGTCTGGATCCTACCTATATACTTAATTGAGCCTTGCAATCTAGGCTTCACGCTGGTGGAAGTTGTACATGGAAATACTCTTGTAGCCACTAGCTTTAAATTTATCTAAGATTAGGTTCTGGAATGGAGCAGCTACTGGAGATGATCTGAGCTTTTGTGAAACAGGAGGTGAATAACGTGTTCAAGTCTCTTCTGAGCCCTGGTCTCCCAACACCAAGCTCATGCTCAGTGGTCCTCAGACTTCCATTCCGTGAGTCGAGTGCACTGTGCCTGTGGACACACCCTGCTGTCCCGGAAGGCTGGATGTGTGGATGCTGTCTTTCACCTTCATGGCACTCAGCAGCTCTAGTGGGACCTCAGCTGTGACTTTGGAGGGTGCTGGACCCCGCAGCAGAGGCAGGGGGACAGCAGACTGCCCGCAGCGTCGTGGTGTCGATTGCCCGCGAGCTGCCGCGCGTCCCAGTCCGAGAGAGCGGCCTTGCGGTGCGGGGACAGTGCCATGGGCTGACTTGGATGTGCCATCAGACCTTCAGTTTAGTATGACAGTCCCTCAATTTTCTAATAAATTTGGGTCAATGTTGCTCTTTTGTGGGATAATTAAGGTTGATCCATTCTGCAGGGCAAGCAGGAAGGAAATTCATTACCGCATGAGGAGGTCAAAGAGGGCCAAGGTGGAGAATATCTGTGTTCCAAGCACTGCTGTTTAGTGCTGCATCCTAATTGATCAGTGAACTATGTAAGTGCTGAACAGGTCAGGCTCTGCATTTTATAAAGTGCCAGAAATTTTGAGGCTTGCTTTGAAAAGTTACCTTGCTGTGCTGCATGCTGCCAAGAGAATAGGAAAATGGGATCTTTAACAATTGTTCAGTTTTAATTCGTGGCAAGTTCTTCTTATGATCTTTACACTGTGCTTTGGCCTGCTGAGCATAGTGATTGCTCCTGTAAACTAAATACTCACAATACTAATACAACAACAAACATTCTCCAACCCTTCTCACCTCTTCCCCACTCATGCTGGGTGCTGCGCAAAGCAGTGGCAGAGCAGTGATGGTTTCCTATGACTTCACACAACCAAGCTGCTTTGTATTAGGATTTTTCAGTTGGTCTTGGCGACAGGCAAATTCTGGAGCTAAAATCAAAGCCCATTGAGGCCACTGTTTCAGACTCTCTTGGGTGTGGACTTCCTCTCCTTGTTTTTATAAGAACAGAAAACTGATCCCAAGCACAGTCTCTACCTGGGCTCCAGGATTCTGGGTAGAATGTTGCCATGAACACCACTTGTCTGCACAGTAGAAAACAGGAGCATCTCACAGCAGAGCTGGGTCCTTGTATGGTGCTTCTAAGATGCAATTCCAACCCTGGGAGGAGGAGATTTGCTGTAAGTACAGGGCTTTGTTTGCAGAGCTTTGACTTGCAGGATTTTGCTCAAGTCCCATAGCCTGAGCACTCTGCTAGAACAAATTGCTCTGAGAGATCTCAATGTTTTTCATTTTACTATGATTGGAGAAATGCCAAGTTCTTTTCATTCAGTTGTAGCAAAGAAACTTACCTGACCTCAGGGCTTTACAAAGTGCAGTGAGTTAGAATCATCCAGGAATGAGAACTTTCCATGAAGCAAGCTGCATATTCATTTTTACAAGTGGTACAGGAACAGAATTCCTGCTTGTTTCATTAATCACTTTTGTGACAAGCCCTTCACCACTTCTTCCTATCAATGTTAAAGCTGGGAAACATTGTTTTTCACAATGAGAGAGGCAAGAAGTGGATCCCTAATTATGAATACTATTACAGAGCAGAAGCAAATCACTCAAGGCTGTTTTAAGTATCATGCAGTGGAAATCATCACTCAGGCTCAGACAACACGCATCTGTTACTGATATTAGAATTGTTAATGTGAGTGAGCTTGTCATGGTTTTCCTTTGTGATAAGAATGTGCAAATAAAACAAAAAGAAATAAATTCAGAGGATGCTTGAAATTCTGGTTCCTCCAGGCAGAATTCCTCTGGTGGGCCCTGGGCTGTTCACTGTTTGAAAGAGTAGAGTGGAGGACTTGTATCCCAGTCTGGGCCAGGTATGCTGTGAGTGATGGTCTTGTGATGAAGAACAAGGAATTTCTAATCCTGAGAAGGAGGTTGAGGCTCTCACAGGAGAAACAGCTTGGCTTTTACTGCTTTGTGAAGTGAGAGCTGAAGAGAGAATGTGATTGTTGACTATAAATTCAAGAGGAATAGATAGCAGGAATGAGAAGAACACTTGTTGGCCTGTATATCTGTCAGTTGGCCCAGTGTACAAATGGATAATTGAAAGATGTTGCTTCTCCTAGAAGACTCTGCTGTTCTAGTCTTGGACCATAACAGCTGTGGTGCTTCTATGCTTGGCACTGGAGTGGAACACTTAGAGTCAAGTTGAGATAAATTTAGTTTCAGTGTGAGAAGGATTCCAAATATGAGAACTGCAGGGATCTGAGAAAGGCTCACAGTATTCAGGCAAAGCACCTGAAATAGCCATAAATTGACTTTTGATTAGTATCTGAAGGATTGCATGACGTGGGAGCGTGTGATAGCTGAATTGTGATGGCTTAAAATCCTCTGCAGTCCTAAGGGAATGCGAGCTGAAATAAAGAGACTGTGTAACATCAGTGAAGTGGGGAAAAATCTACATGAGGAACATCAGCAGATTTACTAGCCAATGATATCTATTTAATTATTGATAGTAATCCAAGTACTTTTTACTCGGTCTTGTACTATTTTACAGTGTTTTCCTCTGTGTATAGAATGTCTGATTTACTAAGGAACTATATGCCTTGGAGTTGTGTAAGAACAATGAGTGTATTCATCAGCTCTCATAAAGCAGCTGTAAGATCTCACTGAGGAGGGCTTCTGCAAAGAGTTAAGCTGGGGGATGAGGGGAAATGTAATAGAATTATACATAAGATTGGCACATCCATCTAATGTGCTATATGGGCTGTGTCATAAGATTGGTTGTTTTGTTCTCCTTCTGTGCTTAGAACTTACAAAAGCATTTCAGAAATCCAGCATCGATACCTAGGGTAAGACTTTAGCTCTCTCTTAAGCCCTGTACAAAGGAGCCAGGGTCTCAAATGGAGGGCTGTGCTCAGCACTTTCTCCTTGGCTCTGCCATGGAGAAACACTGCTCATCACACAGCCAAGAGGAACTGATCAGTGCCCTGCCCTTCCAGGCTCCCAGTGCCTGCAGTGAGGGGAGCTGGCTACAGGCATTTTGGGGAGTTACAGTACAAAGGGGGTGAGTGTTTTGAATTCTGCAGCAGTTTCTTCAGTACGACTGGCGTGGAATGGCACAGGCCAGGGCAACTTTGTATGAAAAAATTTACGTGAGTGAATTGCCAAACTTTTGTCCAGGATAAACAGCCAGGGAACATCAGATTTAGTTAACCTCTGCCAGTGGTCTCACTGAAAGAACCAGGAAAAACTCTCATCCTTCTTTTGCACTGCACTGTATCCTTGCTTTGTATTGGTAAGATGGAGATTTCCTCGTCTGGGGCCTTAATGGTTCATTGTGCTACAAAAGACCTCGTGCACAGGTTTAACTGAAAGGAGGTTGCAGTGAGGTAGGGGTCAGTCTCTTCTCCCATGTAAGAAGTGATAGGACAAGAGGAAACAGCTTCAAGTTGTGCCAGAGGAAGTTCAGATTGGATATTTATAAAAATTTCTTCACTGAAAATATGGTCAGGGATTGGAACAGGATGTCCAGGGAAGTAGAGGAATCCATGTCTCTGGAAGTGTTCAAGAAATGTGTAGATGTACAGACATGGTTTAGTAGTACTACTTGGTAGTACTGGGTTAACAGATGGACTCAATGATCTTAGAGGTCTTTCCCAACCTTAATGATTTTATGGTATTATAGAATTGCCGGTCTAAATTGTTCTTTGATATTCCACTGGAAGGGGTAGCCCATGATGGAGGGCTGATAAAATAGGATGGAAGACCTCACGGGGCCTCCCTGGAGGAATGTATGGGCTCAGAAGAACAAGTACAAACACTTCCCGCATCCTGTCCAGGCTTGTACTCTGAACTTGGGCTGCTCTTCTTGACAGCTTTGGATCAACCCTTGCAAATGGGAATGTATTCCCAGAAATTACACAGCAACACACTTGTGAGATGGCGCTCCCCAGGACTAGTTAGGAGCCATCGCAAACAACTGGATGCACACAGGATGGTGTTTTACACTGTCCTCAGCTATCATCCCTCTCCTGCTGTAAATGCATCTGAAGGGCATGATTCCCATTTAGAGTACATTAGAGAACCAGGTCAAACATGAGGAATTCGGTTTTTTACCTGCCTGCTAAGCTGACAGGCCACGTAGTTTGATCTTTGTGAAATTATCTGACTAGACATGGCACTCTTCAAAAGTAGAGGATTAGGAACTATTTAGACGAAGGAGAAGACAGGTGTATTAAAACACAGTGATAAAAGTTGCTTACCCTAGATTTACAGGGAAAATTAAATTAAAGAGGAAACTGTTACTTATTTGACACTGACTGTGGAAATTATTGGGGAAAGTGTTACTTATTTGACTGTGAATGTGGGAATTATTACTAATTGCAAGAGTAATTTCTTGAAAATGATGCTGTAATGGTTCTTTCTATTACAAGTGGTAATGCTGTCATTACGAAATTACTCAAACTCAAACCCATGGGAGAAGCTCTGTAGGGTGAGCAGTGATTGAATGTTCCACATTAAAATAACTACACTCAGTCTTAAATTTAGAATACGTGATATATATCTAATGTTCTCTAGATTTCTTAAGGTTCCTCTTCAACAAAGATGCTTCTCTTATCTGCACTGTGGACTGGCTAGTTTGTCATTTTTATACTAATTAGTTGTTCAGGACATGTTTAATGAAAATATTCATTTAGCAATTTAGGAATTAAAGAGTTTTAGCATTCATACATGGTGAAAATCAAGAAATGAAGAGCTTATTTCTTATCTATAATGCTGTGTGGGGAAAAAATTGTCAGTCCTATCCAGAGCTTTTCTGGTTTTGCTGCCTCTTTGAGATAGGATTTAAGCATCTCGGTGGAAACATCCCTTGGCAGTGTGAGAAATATGACAGAGGCAGGTGCAACAAATGCTACTCCAGGTCTCATCTTGATTCTGTAAGCCCTGGTGAAGTGGGCAGGGTGTGTGAACGATCAAGATGGACCCTTCTGATTAGTGTGAAAGACAGTTATGAAGTTGGGCTTCCATACAGCCCCTCTCTGCCAAGTGTCTGTCTCACTGACCCAAGGGCACCCCCAGAATTTCCTAAGGAAGGAAGGGCAAGCCCTTCCCCTGGGAAATACTGTTAATGCAGTTCTCCCAGAGGTGAGGAGCCTGCTTGATCTTTTAACCAGTACCTTCTGTACTACTTAAGAGTCAGTTCTTTGATAGCCAGATGGAGGCATGTGGCTGCTGTGTACAGATATACCTTGGTGCGGCAGAGACCAGGGAACCCCTCTGAAATGCAGGGAGAAAATAAGGTGCTTTCCTCTCCTTGCTTTTTTACTGTGGTGCTCCTGCTAGCAGCTGGGAACTGAGCCACTGCTGTGCCCTGCTTTGGCTTGGCTTTCAGAGGAAGGCTGTGCTGACCTGTGTTAAATGACATTGTAGGAACAGGTCTGAAGGAGAGTTTTATTCTGGCTTATCTGCATGAGCGAAGGGGAAGGAAGCCCCCAAAACAATTTTTGGTTAAGCTAACTGGATGGAAATTAGGTAGTCGTAGAAAAACACGACCCACTTCAACTAAAAGGTGGAGGAGCTGTGGGAGATGGACTCTCTCCTGCTTTGGAAGCACTTGCAGAGCTTCTGCTCTCTGTTTCTCCACAAGGTCCTGAGCAGGGGCTGCTGGCTGGGGCTGCTGAGGGTGTCCCACGTGAGGGTGGTGGCTGGCCCAGTGTGGGCCCTGAGGGCTTCTCCCTGATCTCACAGCTCTTCACTTTAGTGATGGTCTTACTTCCTCACTGAGCCTGTCCCAGTTAACTATAGCTGAGGACTTGTCAGGATCCTCCTCTGATAGAGAAATTTTAGTCTTTGCTCTTCAAACATATTCTTCTTTGTAAAAGTGTTTAGAATGTGTTTTAAGTGTAATTTTGAACACATTAATGATATTGGCAAATATTAAAAAAAAAAACAAACCATGTGAATGCTTGCTAGTCTGTGGGGTGATAAATTTTAGAAATACAGCCTGTGCTTGCCTGGAATTTATTGCTTCAGGCAAGGTGATGGCTGCAGCAGTGCCATTTCCAAAGACTGCGCTGTGCATTTATTTTCTCATTAGCATCTAGTTTCTATTGTATATTTTGAACAAAGGTAACCTTGGAGTAGGAACACATTCCTTTCTGTCTGGAAGAACTTGTGATGCTGTTTCAAAGGTGCATGCATGATTGAGCAGCAATACATCACAAGAAGCTCTGCAAAGAAGATAATTCTCCATGGGCTGTAGTTGGAGAAAAGAAAAGAAAAATCCATTTTTTTAGATTACTGTACTTTGTGAGGGGGGGAGGGTTAATTTATGTGTGTTGTGACAAGCTCTCTCAGATGGCGAGTAGACTGTTTGTCAACTCATAGCTATCATTCTCCAAAATAGCAAAGATTCATTGATTTGCATTTTAGTAGGTTTTGATAAAAATCTATATTCCTTTTTAAAGGAAGGAAGGAAGCTGTTGTCAGTGAAAATTCTTCAAAAAGCAGAAATTCAGAGGGATTTTTGTAGCTCAGGAGAGGAATTTGAAACAGTGACTCTAAACTTTAACTGCAGCATCCACTGTACAGTATAAAACCCTTGGTGTATTGCTATCAGTTAGTGCCCATGATGTGGACAGACTACACCGAGCTGGAAGTTCACTGCATTTCTGAGGATGGAGAAGAAGATGTGGTGGGGAAGTGAGGAAGGGCGGTCCTGTGGCAAAGCTCTGAGCTGTGCCCTGGAGGAAGAGGTGGCCAATGGTGGAGAGAGAAGTGTTTGTGATCAAGAGCATCAAATGTCCGTGGGAGGCCTGGAAATGGCCTCTCAGGAGCTCCTGTTCTGGAAGCACCTGCATGCCAGCAACATCCCAGGAACATTAGACCTAGCCCAAGAAGGTAACTAGGAATGGTCCTTTCTGTAGCTTGGATCAGAGCTGGGATAATAATCACTGCCCAGCACAGGAAAGACCCATTCACATCCCCCAGAAACCACAGGGCATAGTTAGAACAGGCAAAACACTGGCAGCAGAGCCAGGTATCGACCAGGATGCTAATCCCAGTACTCTCATTTTACAAAACACAAGCTGAGACCTTTAACCACTCTACTTAACCTCAGTCTTGTCTGCCCCAGCAGAAATGTGCCCCCACATCTGAGGTGAGCACTGATGCAGGGGAGTGGCTTCTGCTAAAATCCCACCACAGGCTGTAAAACCTCTGGTGTTTGGAAAGTCCATCAGTGCAGAGGCAGCTGCCTCGAATGCTGCCGGGATTTTGACTTAATGTGCCCCTGGAGCAGCTCCCAGTGCCACCAGCACTCTGGGTACACCCTCAGCGAAGCTGTCCCAGGAAAACAGGAGCACAGATAATGAGCTGTGGAAGGAAAGTGGTGTTCCTTCAGGCTGCT
The DNA here is from genome assembly GCA_013390105.1 of Tichodroma muraria. Lineage (NCBI taxonomy): Eukaryota > Metazoa > Chordata > Aves > Passeriformes > Sittidae > Tichodroma > Tichodroma muraria. Next base: position 111,862 of record WAAG01038542.1, on the reverse strand, counting down.
GCTGTGGATGGGCTTTATCACAGCTGAGCCGGCTCTGTGTGCTGAGTGTGGGGCTGAGGACAAACAGCCTGCTCAGGCTCATCCCACTCCAAAGAGAGAGCAGTGCCTGGGGAATTCCAGGCAAACTAAAGGGCTGCACCAGCCAAAGCAGCTGGATTGTGGCTTTCAGCTCTCAGTTGCAGAGAGCTGTGGTGTTGGCCCTTGTCTTGTGCATTTGTGATGATGGGGATGGAAGTGACACCCTGGAGTTTCTCATTTTCAGGATTTTTCTGTGATGGCAAGTTTGAATCCTCAGCTTTCCTAGGACACCAGGGTCCCAGGAACTTGCAGGGGAGAATAGGGCTGGTCAGTCCTGTGCCACATTGATCCTAAAGGTGAAACCTCCATCAGAGGAGTGAGGGGTTTAAGGATAAATTTCTGGTGAGAGGCACTGTGTAATCACAACATGGAAAGATGGTTCTTGGCTTGATGAGCTTTAGCTCTGTAGTCAGCTACAGCTGTGCTGGCTCAAAAGATCCCATTAAATCTATGCCTGTTCCTATTCATAAAACTTGATGGGCTTTGAACATAACAAACTTTAATGTGTTTGAAAGCGCCTTAAGTTGGTAATGATGATGAAACACAAAGAATCATCCAAATTTCTTCTGTTTGCTTCTATAGTATAAACAGCTTTATTCAGTAGATCCTGCATGGGGTATTCAAGATTTTTAACTGACAACAGAAATCCACATATGGCTCAGAAAAGTGTTGGCATCCTCTTGTGTGAAGTTTGTTAAAATTGTATGATAGACATCTTGTTATTTAAAAAATCCTTTTCCTTTCAAACAAATTTATTCTGTGGTTTAAAAACTGTGTTTTAAAAGCTAATTGGACAAGGCCAAGGTTATAATTAGATTTATACTCACACAGAGTAGTCTCCTAGGACTATTTTGTAACTCCATGTCTGAAATTGAAGTTTGTCAGGGTGTCAGAATTTATTAAAAAAAATTTGTCATCTGCTGTAAGTGACAATTGCAGTTGTACCAGGAATTCTTCAGTATCAAAGGCAGAGATGATCTCAGATTGGGGGGGGGTGGAGAGGAATCTGCCATTATTTACCACCTACCTTGTCAAGCTGGTTTTCTCCCTTCTCTCCCAGAGGTGATGCTGATGGCCAAAACTGTCCTGCTGGTGGTTTCTGTAGGATTAAGAAGGGTAAACCAACATGAGGTCACTCACTGAAGGCTGATTCACAGCTATTAACAAGTGCACTCAGAAATCATATTCTTTCTCCCAAAGCAATCACATCTTTAAGAGATGCGGAAAATAATTTATTTAGGACATAAGACAACCTAAACATTTTTATTTTTTTTTTGAATGGGAATTTAAATTCTCTCTTTCTCTTACACAGAAAAGTGTGCCTTTGTTTGCATCATTTCATGGCTGAGGCGTCTGGGCTCTCTTAGAAAAGCACAAATGTTTCATTAAACTTACCCTGGGCTTGTAGCTGCCTTTCCCACCTACACCATAACTTTGTTAGTTCTCCCTTTGTGCTTTTACCTGCTGTTATCACACGTCAGAGATATGTGCTCCAGGTCCTGGCTGAGCACAAGGAGTGCTCCAGGTCCTGGCTGAGCACAAGGAGTGTTTCTGGTCCTGGCTGAGCACAAGGAGTGCTCCAGGTCCTGGCTGAGCACAAGGCTGCTCCAGTGGGCTCTCTGTGGAGAAGTTCTGCCCTCAGCCTCGTGTGGCTTGCTTGGCTGTGGCAGGTGCTGTGTGCACGGGCACCTGGGGGAGAGGATCAGCTTACCTGTGCTTTGCCTCCTCTCCCTCCTGATTATTACAGGAAGCAGCAGCTTTTACAGTATAAATGAGAGGCTGCTGCCGACAAGTTCCTCCTGATTCCACAGCACAAATCCTGCACATTAGAGGAGCTGTTCCTCATTAGACACACCTCTCATTTGGCACATGGAGGTATCAACAAAAGGCAGGTATCCCTCTGCTAACAGCTGCACGTTTGGGTAGTGGGAGTTCATCTCTGTCCTGAAGAACTTGCAGCTGGAGCTTGTGCACAAGACTCACAGGGAACTTCTTGAATGGGGAGTTTTCCAGTTGTCAAAACTGAGTGGTTTTGTGGAAATGACCTGACTTCCCAGACCTCTGACAGGGCATATCTATGTCTGAATGGCCACTGTTTCCTGCTTTCCTAGAAGCCCCAGCCCTTCCAAAATCCCTTACAAATGGAATAAATAATAAAGGCTTTCAATTTCATTGAAAAGCTGGGGGTATTGGACAAAAATAATCGTGGAAATTTTTGTTGGGTTTTTTTTGTTTTGTTTGTTAAAGTCTTATTTTCTGGTAAGTTCTATTTATCACCTAATAGAAAAGGTGGGGGGAATGTGCCTTTGAGAAAAAAACGATTAAATGATTCCCTGGGGTCTTACATGTACTCCAGAAGCAGAATTGAACTTACTGCTCCCGAGTATTAGTATAAGTATTAGGGCCTTAACTGCAGAATGATCTGTCTTGTTATGTGAACAAAATCTCAGCTATATGCTGGTTGACCTAAACCTCTAAAAATAAAAGCTAAGCTCTAGCTCAAAAATGAAATAAAATGCTGGAATCCATTCAATACTAGTAAATTATTAATATTAACTATTTAAAGAGAAACGTTGCTGTTGTAGAGGAATAGCCTTTTTAAAAAGTGTTTTCAAAGGACAAATGCTTATATTCAATAACCACACTGCAGGGAATCATCTCTGAGAAAGCAGCTTTGAGTCTTTACCCATAATTTGCTAATGAATTTCATCTTAAGTGCAGTTAAAATGTAAGAGTTTGACTAGGGACTGGATTGAAAATAGTTTTTCTTCCTGTTTTCTCTCTGGGTACTTGTTAAGAAATGTTTGAACGCAATGAAGTGTTAAGAGACTGAGAGCTTGTTAAAATAGCAGAGGGGCAGCTGTTGGAGGGGAGGCAAAGAAGAAAGTAAGGAATGCATCTGAAGAATCTTTCTTTCCAAGGAAGATTAAAAGATCTTAAATTTGAGGAAAAATAAATGTCCTTTCAGATCTTCCTGTTACACACTTTAAAATCAAATGAGGCAGAAAATTTGTTTGGCTGCTTCTATGAGCATCAGTCTTTTATGTCTGCATTGGGACACTGGACCTGGTGTGCACATGCCCAGGCTAATTGCACTGGTAATGGTCTCATACAGCAACTGGATCCAAAATTGGATGGCTATTTAGGAATAATGGATATACTCATAGTAACTGGGGTTGGCTAAAACCAGGATAAAGTGTTCAAATATCTAGGTTGCAGTGGGTGATACATTCAATTTTGATAAGGACATTTTGCATTAAAAAGGCTTCATTATCCTCAATAATTAATCAACTTCTATATTTATGGCTCAATAGCCATCACTCAGCTCTGGTTAGGCATCTTCAGAGATGGCTTCTCCCAGTACTTCTGCATTCCCTGTGGCCTTCCCAAATGCTGTAACCGATGGGATCAGATCTGCTTTAACTCTGAGGGACAAATCCAGCAGCTCTAAAACAGAGAAGTGTCTCTGTCCTGGTGTTTGCTGGCCTGGGTAGGGGCTGAGCTCAGGCTGTGTCTTTCTGTAAGAGCACCCAGCCAGGCTCTGCAGGGCACAGTCCCGGGATGAGAGAGTGCAGCTGGTTAGAGCCTGGTGCTGACAGCCCCAGGGTGGTGGGTGTAATCCCCACAGGGACACTCACTGAGGAGCTGGACTTGATGATCCTTGCGGGTTGCTTCCAACTCTGAACATTCTGTGATAAGAATCTGTGATAAGAAATCTGCAGCTGGATTATCACAGAAGCTGTGGGGCTGAGCACAGGCAGCATCTGCAGCTGTTCACTGCAAGTCCTCTCAAATAAGATCCAGTTCATGTTTGTCTACCAAGACTGGCACAAGGGCAAGTGCCTGGGATATCTCTGTTTGCCACATACCCAAGGAAGGGGCAGGTTCTCCATGAGTCCAACCCACTGGTGCCAAGCAGGAAAAGACTGCTTGGCCTCTGCCCTGTTCCCTTCTGCTCTCTCTACCTGTGCTTGGTTGGATCTGATGCTTTTGGACCCTGCTTGGAGCTGAACCTTTTCGTTAATCCAACTGAAAATTAACCTCCTCCCCCCAATAAATAAATAGGTGGTCTTTGATTTGGTTTTGGTTTTTAGTTTGTTTGGTTTGGTTTTGACAGAATTGCTCCAGAGCTGGCTCAGCACAGGTTCCAATGAATTCAGAGCTGAAGAAAGGCAGGGAGCAGGACCTCTGCCTTCAGAGCTGCTCTCTCAGCTGTTGGTTTCTACACTGGAGGTAGAGTTAACAAGGAAGATTTGTTAAGTGAAGTGTCTTAATTTTTGTGAGATTATTACAAGTTAACTGGACAATCTGTGGAGTAGATATCCTGCACTGGGAGCAGATCTGAGCTGACTCTCTGGAAAGCTGGCAATGCACCTTTGCTTTTGAAAAACTGCGCTGATGTGTGTGCAACATTAGCTTGTTTCATGGTTTACAGGCACAGATATTGAAACAATTCAATTAGATTGCGTGTGATTAAAGACACTTTTGCTGTTAATCAGTGTGGATTAGGAGGATAGGTTTAAGTGTTTGAAGGGGGAGCTAAAAATATGGAAGGGGATTTATTAGTATTTTAAGTGCAGACTGTCATTCATTCAGCTGTAAGGCTCTGGGATCCCAAGAAGTCCCTGGTTTATTTCCCAACAGCATACAGATGGGAATGTCTGTTGACAGATGCATCATATTCTGTGGGAGATTCAGTGGGAATGTTTGCCCTGGACTTTTAGTATTATTCTTATGTAGTTCTTATTTAGATTGGATTTTAAGCAAGAAATCTGCCTCCGTTCCAGTCTAGTTTGCATTTCAGGGTTTACTTGTACACCGGCTAGTACAGGTTGAGCTAATGCCACCGAAGCCCTGAGTGGGATGTGGGGATGGAGCAGGCGCAGGGACTGAGATGAGCTCCTGTCCCACCCCAGCTGGTGTGAACACACAGGTACAGATCACCAAACTGCTGGGACAGCCCACTGCTCTGACCCCGTCACACCAGGGAGTCAAAGGAGACACCCGGCAATGACTTTGTAACCAGACCTTCAAACTGAGGTACCCTGAACTCTGAAACTCTGCAAAACCCCCAAAGATTGCTTAGCTGATATGCACCTTGCTAGGGCAGAGATATAGAAATCCAGGCAACTAAAGAATATCCAAGAATTAAGTGTATTCATATTACTGGCTTTAAAAATTATAGTGATATATTTTAGGGACTGAATTGGGCCATTTAAATCATTCAGCCTGGCTTCTGTAACATCAGAGTTCTTCCTTACATTCCAATTGAGAAGAATATATCTTTTAGCTCTAAGGACCAGTCTGTCACGTTCCCCAGGAGGGCTGTTCTCGTACAAATTGTCCTTAGTCTTACAAGTGCATTTTGTTGTGCTGATGCCTTTCAGTCAAGTAGGTAAGTCCATAAAACTGGCTTTGATGTTCAGCCTAATGTGCTAAATTGAGCCTGGACACTGAAAACATTGTCCAAGAAGGGCACAGAGGTGACCTGGCTTAAAATTTGGCTTGTCTTCACCTTAAATAAACCAACAAACTAAACCTAAAAACCTTAACCAGACAAACAAAAAGTCCCAAGCAAAGAAAAAATACACACAAGAATTATTGCCATCTAGTTTACACATGACCACAGCCAGTCCCTGTATGGCTGCTATAGTGTTGCTAACACAAGGGGATCAGGAGTACTGCTACTACTTTTCTGGTTGAGCAATAAAATAATCCACATTGGAGTATGAGAAGTAATTTTCTGCTACTACTTTTCTAGTTGAGCAATCGAATAATCCACGCTGGTGTACGAGCTAGTATTTTCCAGCACAAAACTGAAAATGGCTTAATCAAAATTCTCAATTAAAACAAACCCTCCCCTAGCCTCAAATATGAAATTCTATTCATTGGCAAAACTCGTTAGCTTGTCAGTTTGTTAAGTATTCCCAGGATTAAACTCACACTGCCAAAAAGGATAACGCAAAATGCAGAGTTTTAACAAAGCCATAAGAGGGATGGAAGCTCTTCTTTCTCTGCTAATGTATTTCCAGCACAGTTTTGCATCCTTATAACTCTGGGGAGCGCAGTCTGCGGAGTACACGATTAAGCATTATCACTCACTTCAGAGCCATCCTGTTACACCGAGTAATAACTCATTTTCCAGCATTGTGCACACCAATATTGCTGTCAGGGCTGAGAGCCTGACCCTGGCACTGGCACTGCAGGGGAAGGGAAGCCATAAACCAGCAATAAACATTGTGAGCACTTTTACACTTGGTAAAACCAAACAGGCCCGTGGACCAGAACGGCAGGCCTGCCATAGACTTGGAAGGCTGGGCAAAATAAGGCTGTTCTGCTACTCCAAGGCATTTTGGTTAATGGTTATGGTTTTCTGTGGGTTTACAAGATAGTCTTATGTTTTCCTGGAGGCACCATTTTCATTTTGAGGGCAAATCATGACCAGTGTTGGATTTGTCTGTTTAATGAGATAGCTCCAGGTAGAAGTTGTTCTCTATTAATTAAAACACTCACTTGAACTCAAACCTGAAGTGCTGTTTGGAAGCAGGAGAGCAGCAGCTGCTGGGTGTGGATGCGAGAGGGAGGCTGAGGTTGTTGGGAGGGTGCAGCTTTGGGGCAGAAAGAAGTACAAGAACCTTTGCTCTTTAAATCCCTGCTCTTCCAGTCTCCCTGTTGGGCCACCTCACATGCAATGAAACGATGGCTGAGATATCAGCTGATAGAGTATTACAAGGGGCTCTTGCTGCTTATAATCCCTAGACACAAAACTGGAGACCTAGTCCCCATTTCCCAAACAGGCAGGAATGTTTTCATTACTATGTTAATTCAATCTCTCCTAGAATAGTGATACTTTAATTGCTCCTCTGTTTTCCTCAGACATAATCCAATTCCCTTTGGCCTCCTAGTTTATCCACACATTAATTGGGTTATTGCCTTGTAAAACAGAAGGGCAAATATATAGCTTAAATTTTATGATAGACAGTTAATAAGCAGGATTGAGATTTTAAAAGTGTCCTAATGCAATTATGTGCCAGGCTCCCAGGAATTTCAGTAGGATATGGGTGCTTTCCTGCATCACACTTCTTGGAAATTCCCATCCCAGATATGTAAGGATGACTGTATCTCTTTACTGTACATTGAGTACTCCAGAGTTTCTCCTTTTCAACCTGAATTCTTGATCCTACAGTCTTTAATCCTGTAAATCTGCTTTTGATTTAATCTAGTAAAATTCCTTTTGATTTCCTTGATTAAGGATTGTGAGGTCAAAGCCTTTGTAGTACAGCTGAAGGCTTTGAAACATAAAAGAGGCAGACCCAGGGCTTGGGAGTCTGGCAAAGGGACACCCAGGTTGTCACATTGAGGACTGCAGTCCCTGACAAAGGTGACTCTGTGCTTCCCCAAGCTTGTAGCTGCAGGACTGATGTCCAGCCCCTGAAATCTGAGAGAGCTGCTGAGCAACAGCCTTAGTCAGCAAACACAGAAAGCTCTGAAGCTTTCCCATCTCCCCACACCACCTTGCTATGGAAAGGAGCTTACTCTGTCACAGCCAGGTCTGTGCTGGTTATCCATCAAGCAGCTGTCTCTGAACCCCTGCTGTCTCTCGGGCATTTTTGTCCTGTGAACTTCTATTCACTGTGTCAAGAAGCACTGGACCAGGATAGCAGCAACAACAGTTATTAAAAAAAAACAGAGACTGTCAAGGATGGCCTTAATTAATTTTGACTTGAACAGTGCAGTGGAACACCCGGTCTGAGCACACTGTGAAAATCTTCCCACTTTGGCTGTTTCAAGCACCACTTGCAGCAGCAGGTTCAGAAATAACCTTCACTCATAATCAAACACATCCTGCTACTCCTTCAGCTGGCTGTTCTGGGAGGCAACAGGGTACAGCAGAAGGGGAGATGGCTGCTGCACCCTCCCACCAGCTCCTGATGACACCAGGCGTGGGAAACCATGAGCAAAGAGCCACCATTGTGGCAAAGCCTTCATCAAGGAAAAGCTTGGGCTCTTTAGTGTCACTGACCTGGAGTTTGAATCAAACAGTGTAAAAGGCAATAGGGAATGATCAAAGGGTGACTAGTAATGATAAGAACATTACATTAATTAACTTATCTACCATGTCCTACCCACAGCACACCTGTGGAGTGGCAGTGATCGATTTTCTTCAAGCTGGCAAGGGAGAAATAAGAATTGCCAAAGCAATACATGGTTTGGTCTCCCTAGTCCTTTAAAATATGGAGTGAATAAAACTGACAGGGATCATTTTGCTTTGATTGGTTTTTAGATAAAAACACTTTCCATCCAACCTTACACAGTGTAGTTGTTAGAGAATTACAGGAGTTGCTGAAAATCAGAACTAGAAATAAATCAGTAAGTTGTAAGTGGTGGGAGAGAGCTGCAGGCAGGTGCTCTTCCAGTTCAAGCAGGGACTGAAGATCCAGGGCTGAGCTGAGCTGGAACCTCTGAGTCCTGGTGAATGCAAAGCAAGATGTGTTTTGGTAAAACATTATTTTCTCTATTGGAATCTTTCTTGTTTAATGGAATTTATGGATTTAGAATTGGTCTTGAGGAACTTTCACTGACATTTGAACTGGGTTTTTTCAGGAAGTGCCATGTTCCTAACCTCAGTGGCCAGAGGGATAATGAATATCCTGGTTCACTTGGGTGTGTCATGGAGCCTGGGACAATGTTTGCTTTTGCTTCTGATTCTTCCATGAGGAAAGTCAGCCCTGTTGCTGGCTGGGCTTCCAAGTGCCTGTTGATAAAAAATTACTTACATCTGGAAAGTGTCCTGTGTAAGAACATAGACATATGCTATCCTAGGGGGGCTGATCAAAGTCTCTGGAGGGGCTGGATTCTCCATCAGTTACAGACAAATTCACAATATTTTAGAGGTACAGTTGTCCAAACAAGCTGAGAGCTTTATGTGGAGTGTTTCTGATCTGTTACACTACATTGGCTATGACTGTCATAAGTATCATCTTAAAATCTACAAACAAATCTTGTGCTGTGTCTTTTATTTCCAGGAAACGCTTTTAATTTAAATAGAAAATTCTGTGTAGTTAAGGCAAGCAAAATGCTGTAGCAAGCAATGTGCCATCCTGCTGTGATTGTGCTAAGTACCGACATTTCCTTTCTCCCTTCCCAAGAAATTAAAGGAGTTACTGTCTCATTTCAACCTGGTTCCGGTTCCCAAAGCGGGCTTTGCCCATTTTTCACCATGGCTGCTCTGGCTGGAGGCGTTCAGCTGTGTGTTTATGGAGAGGGAAGGGTTCTCTGCCTGGCTGGATCCACAGACAGCAGTTTGGGAGCACCTGAGCCAGCCTGGCCCCAGCTCAACACCCGAGCGAGTGGAGCTGCGCCAGCGCGTCTGGGCTGAGGCTTCCGCGGGCACTGCTGCTCCTGCTGGAGCCTTCCCCCTGCTTTTACCCCTTCTCAGCCCAACCAGACAGCTCGTAGGACCGAGTGGTGAGTCCTCCCTTGGGGAAACTTCCCTGTGTTTCATTTGGGAAATAATAAAAATGAAACATGGAGATTTCCCCTGCAGCGTGGTGGATTTGGAAAAGACAGAAATTACTGCTGCCGTGCTCTCTTAAATGCTCACTGCCACAGGGGAAGAGATGCTGTGGCTGCTAAATTTGGGGTGGATTAAAACTCCCTTGTAGTGTAGGGCAGAATATTTTCATTTGGAGTTTGGAGTCCATCCAAAACAGAAATCCAGAAATACAGAACAAGCTGTGATTCTGACAACTGCTCAATCCTGTCCTTCCATCCCTTCTCCCTGTGCAGAAAAAACCCCACAAATTTTGGTATCAAGCCCTTGGTCTTGCTTTTCTTTTTATCTGAGCACTCATTTCAGGTAAATGCTGCTACCAAGTTATAGTTCTTGAAAACCCAGAAGCCCACAGGTTCATTTTAGGAGACTTTTTTCTTCATTGCTTCAGAGTTTACATGAGGGGCCAGGAAATACTAGTTGGGTTTTTTGAAAAAAATCTTAAATAATGTCTTTTATAGTCTCATAATCTTTATTTATTGTTGGTCTTTTCTAATACCTTTCAGGATTTATTAGCTGTGTATACAGAAAACACCCTAAAATCTGATAATCTGTAATACTTTTACTCAGGCTGTTGAGTTGATTGCACTTCATGAGACTTGGTGTCATCCTAAGTACTTCATTGAAACTACAGTTATAAGATGGTTATTGCTAGGTTATTGGCATTAAATATAACAGTATCCACAAGGGTTTAAAACTGTTGCACGCATTAGAAAGAGGATGAAATATATTGATTACGTTGGAATTTATTCACAGTTCTTTAAGACTGCACTGTACCCAGATGAACAGGGAAAATGCTGATCTTGTTGATAGAAGCTGAGCTCCCATCAGTTCTGCACCAACAGAATCAAGCCCACAGAAAAAGCCTGAGATGGGAGAGTCAAAATACCCTTTAAGCTGCTGCTGTCTCTCTTACCTATGTGGGATGTGGGCTCCAAATTCAAAGTAAAAGGGAAGTACAGCACTGATTTCCTTAAACTAATTCCCAAATGACCAGCAAGTCGTAGGGGATTGGGTGTTTTCCCCCAGTGAATTTCCTGGTTTGCTCTTTGAGATATATTGTCTTGGCGCCATTCCCTGTAGAAGAGCTGCACGGATTGAATGGTCTAAAACTTTTAAGATCAACAAGAAGTTGGCCAGAACAGATGGGAACTTGAGTCCTGTCACTAACTTTGAACAGGCAGTGTAAGATCTCAGGGATAAATGAGAAGGCTTAAGGGAAATGTAGTTCTTAAAGAACTTTATTGCTTACATTCTGTAGCACTGATTTTGATTAATAGCTCTCTCATGCTGGAAGCATCATATCCAGATCAGAGGGAGCTCCACACACAAGCTACACAGAGACCCCAGAGCTCACTCTAAGGGGCACGCTCATAAAATAATTTGTGTAATTGGAAAAAATTAGATGGTAGAAATGGGAAAGGGGGCAAAGGTGTTTAAAATGCAATATGGATTATCTTTTAGCTCCGTTTCAGTGAGTCTCAGTTGTTGTGCATGCTGTGTGTTCAGAGGTGTCAGTCTGGGTTGTTAACCTGGGACTTTGAATGGAGCTGCATCTGGGGTGCAGAAAATCATGGTGTGATACAGATTGAACCGCTCCTTTGTGTGCCATGACACAATTTCCCTGGCCTAGCAAAGGCTGAGAGGTCATTTGACTCCCAGGGGTGCAGACTGTAACTTTGCCAACTAGAAGTGCTCTGTCACTCTGAAAAATCAGCCCTGTGCCTGGCATGAGATCTGAATTCCCCCTTTGTGCCAGCTGGTGCAATCCAAGTCTCAGGACTGCGGAGAGATCTGTGAAGGTCTCAGTGGCAGTTGAAGCTTTATCAGCTTTTTCAGATGTGTAAGTAAAGGAATCATAGACTCTGTGACCTTGAACTGAATACGACCACTCTCTTTACAGCCTCAGCATAAACCTTATCAGGACCATGTGAAAAAAGCATTATCACCTTTTGTAACTGAGTGGGCTGAGGGCTGTGATCCTGAGCTGTCCTGCAAGCCAAATCCAGCTCTGCTTTCCCTGGCCACAGCCAGCCCAACTCCCGAGAGATTAATGAGCCAAGTTCTGATCTCAGTTATATTCGTGAACTTGTCCTATATCCATCCTATATAAATCAGACTTACCCTGCTCAGGAAAGCCAGCTGGGTTTTGGTCCCAATTAAGCCAATGGGAATGCTGCCATTGACTGCAGTGAGTTTGGGTTTCATTTGGGGTTGAGAGCTTTTGGTCTCATTTAACTGTTTCCTACTGGAAAAGGCAGTATTGTCCCACAGCTGAAATAAATATTTGGCATTCTCTAGACAAGGCAGCTCTCATGTAAAGGTGCGTTGCATTTCCCATAAAAACTGCTGCAATATTTGGTTGGCCAGGATGCTTCCCTTTCATGCTGAATCAACGGTTCTAATAAGCATGATGACAAAATATGAGGAATTCTATGTAATTATGGCAATGGCACCACCTGCCTCTAATTAAGCTGCCAAAACATTTGGTTTAAAATGATGCAACGAATAAAAAAAAGATCCAATAATTTGGCAATGCAGCAAGAAGCTGGCTTTCCTCACATAATGAGTTTTAACAAAGTGTTGTTAATCTGATTTTTGATTAATAGACTATGTAATCTTATAGCAGGCTGAAAAAACTCTGATCTGCCTGTGGTTTAAGTTTTTTCCACCAAAAAGGCTAAGATTCGTAAGAGTTTTAAGAGACATACTTGCTTAAGAAACATTAGATTTTCTTATTATTTTCATTGCTCTTCATGAGAGCCCCAAAGGTTACATTCTCAGAATTCACTGAACTTTNCCCCCTTTCCTAATTCCTTGTACAGAGAAGTCACTGGTATGACTAACTGGGGGGAGGAGGGGTGCCCAGAAACCTGACAAGCTCTGCACATTTTAGAGCTGCTGGTCGGCTGGCAGAAAGTATCAGCTTTGTGGACTGCTGTGATGCCCTGGGGTGTTTGGTGGCTAATGGTCTCTCCCCCTAGAAGTGCTTCTCCGGTTGGATTTAGTGACAATGAGGAGGGGAATATAATGCGTAACAACAGCAAAGCAGCCCAACTGCTTTTCCAGGACTTGTGTGGCCATTTGGGTTTCAGAGCTGTTAATGTAACCTGGCGTGTTAAATCAGACATGATCAACACTGTAAAAGAGCCAAGCATACCAACAGTACAGATGGGTGGCAGATAATGAAAGCAGTCGTGGCTGAGCTGTGTAAAACTGCTGATCAAACCACGTTCATATGTGGGTCTTATAATTCTGAAAATCAGCATTTGAATATACCAGGATGCAAACAGGTAACTGTCTATTCACTGTAGGTGTCATATATAAAAAACCATAATTTTAGCAACTTGCTTGTCTCTTGCCCTGGGTGCCTTAAATGCATGATTTTCCAGTACCTTGTGCCCCCTGTAACAATTGGTGACTCCATGAAGTGGGTGTAAATAGTTTCTGCCAGCTGCAGTTTGATATCTGTTGAGTTTCTTTCCCATAGCAGTATCTGGGCTGAATTATCTACTCCCACTCCAGCTGCAAAATCTTGATGAGCTTTAAAATTCAAAGGAGTTTCAAGAAAGTCCAAGAACTTGACAGCTCTAGGCTATTGGTAAAGATGGCTGTTAATTCAAAAGATTTGTTTCACTTTTCTCATCCTGAAGTAACGATAACGGCCCTGTACTTGTATCTGGTATATTGCTAGGGCAGTGTTGAGATTTCAGCACTTGAAAAAAGGTTTTCTGGTGCAGTTCCCTGCTCTGACGGCAGAGATTTGATGACATGAGTGATACTCCCTTTAGAGGTCAGACAGCCTTTGTCTGTGTGCTCACACACCCTTCAGAGCTGGGTGCAGAAGTCCATTTGTTATCTTCAGGCTGCCTTTGTGCAAGCAGTAGGTTGGTTTTGTAGCAAACCTTAACAGATTTGCCAAATAAAAACTGAGTTGATGTGTGATACCTTGACCCTCCTGGTGTGAGGCTGCATCGTGAAACCACCTCCAGATTCCAGCTCCTGCCAGCGCTGGAGATGTGGAGCATCCTCAGTAAATGCTTCCCATACAGCTGCTGATAAGGGAAGACAATGAGGGCCAAAGGTCTCAGTGAATGCTGATCGAGTGTGTGAACCAAAACCCGACGGGTGAGTGTCCCAAACGATCTGCTGAAGCAGCAGGAGTTTGAGGTTACTCACTGTTCACTGGCACACCAGACAGTAATAAAAGCCAGGATCTCCACTGATTACCAAATCTTGCCAACAGACTGCCCTGCTCCTCCAAAACAATAGCAACAACCCTTAGGTGGCCACTTCACCCCTATAACATATTGGACTGGCAGATTAAATGCTTATGACTTTTTTTTTTCCCTCTCTATCTTATTTATCAAGTAAATTTTCAGATAGAGATTTGGGAATACCCTGTGTTTACTTTTAAATGCACTTCGTGACATCTGTTTTCTTAAAAGCTTATCCAAGAACTGAACAAATGGGTTCCTGAGCCAGTCTATAGAAGGAGGGGGCTAGGGTCAGTTTAATATTTGCCATGATTAAAGTACACACTGCTGAATAAATACAGAGAGGAATTATGTTATTTGACTAACTGCTAATTACGGTGAGCTCTTCCTGACTGTGCTTCCTTTTTAAAAGATGAAAGTCAGATCCCTCAAAATTCTCATATTTTGTTCCTTTGGAAAAAATGGTCTGGTAAATAAAACAAGTATTACTGCTCTAGTTTGTATCATGCTTCTTTTGCATGCTAATCCGAAGTTCCCCTGAGATAATTTGACAAGAAGGCCATTAATGCAAATTTAAGCATGACCTAGAAAGGACTTATTTTTCATGTACCACATTGATTCTCTGCTATTGTTATTTGTTCTTCTTTGTTTTAAACTGCCTGGTGTTTTGGAGTTGCCTTTCCTTCTTTTTGTTTCCCTTTTTTTCCTCATGATTATAGTAGCACAACTCAGAAGAAACACATTGCTTTCAAATAAAATGCTGGAGTCAGATATGAAAGCATTGCACGTGAAGAACAGAATTTATCTGGCAAACACTAGATATGGTTTGTGAAAACTGTTTTTGTAGGCAATTAACAAAAGTTGACTTTAATTTCCTTCATTTTACTGGAGCACTTGTGTGTAAATTTGTGTTGTAGATACCTGAGCCTTCCTAGCAGGTGTGGTCTCAAAGCCCTTCAGTGTCCAACCATGCCGACTGGCCAGGAGAATGAAGTAAATGCTAAAAAACCAAAACTATTGCAGATGTAAGGATTAAACATTCTCTTTTCTTCAATGGTTTGCAGTAATTTCTAGGCATAATACAATTTTTGGGAATTCTGGTTATCTATTGTAGAAGAAAGCAAGGAACAGTCCCAAACACTCCAGGATCTCAATGCTTCTGGGTTTGGTTATACCTTGTAAGGAATAAAAAGGTCAGAGTTTCAGAGCTACCTGGTTCCCTTTGGCCCTTTACAGGTCACTTCAGGGCTCTTACTATTTTTATAATATAATATATATGGAAATAAAGTGTGTAACATTCCCCAAAGAGACCTCAAAGCTCTGCACCATCTTCTTTCACTAAGTCCTTGAAAAATACACATTTGCTCACAGTCAGGAAAAGTAGATCTAGCTGGTTTCCAGATAAAGTGTGGCTAGTTAGTCTCTCGTAGTAGACAGACTGACTCTGTCTGAGTCAGAAGGGTTTTTCTGCTTCGGATTGGTAATGGCTGAGGAAACCCTTGACTTTCCCTATCGCTCCCGCCTGCGCTGGGAAGGCATCGCTGGCGCTGGCCCCGGCTCCGCGCACACAGCTCGCTCCCGGGTTAGTTGATATTTCTGCTTTCCAGGTCGATACGTCTGCTTAACATTCTGCTGGAGAGAACGCAGAGCACTTCCTCGTGTGCTCAGCGGCTCGGGGCTGCGGGCTACTGGAGCGGAGGCTGGCGGAGGTGCGAGTGCCGCTGGAGCCGGGGCTGTGCCTGCCCTGCCCTGCCCTGCCCTGCCCTGCCCTGCCCTGCCCCGGGCTCCGTGCCAGCCAGCGACACACGCTGACACCGCGCCAGCCTCTGCTGCCGGAGAACGCATCCAGCGTCCAGCCCGCTTGACCCCCTGTCTGACTAACTTGTTTTGCCATTTGTCACTGCCAAATGTTTCTTTATTCTGCCTCGGTCACTTGGTTTGCCACTCATTTGACTCCCTGCATAATTAACTTTGCCAGCCAATTGACTCGCTGTGTAATTATCTTTGCCAGTCGCTCTGGTCTCTTCATGTTAATCACGGTGTGCAATGGGCCTCGGGGCAGGCTGCAGCTCGGTGGGGCTGGCAGCAGGTGCTGGCCAGCCCTCGCACCCACCGGCGCTGCCTGGTGCAGGCAGGGAGCCCAAGGGCTGCCGGCGCAGACGGGACCTGGCGGGGCTGGGCCGGCAGCAGGGCTGGGACAGCTGCGGAGACATGCTGCCACTTGCTGCTTCTCTTCCCTGACCCGAATTTAACTCCGCTTCCCAGCAATGCCCCCCTCCAGCCCTGCCCCTCCTCATTTAATTGCTCTCATTTCGTATCTCACCCGCCCGCCTCTGTCGGAGTCCCTGACACAGTTCCCCATATGCTTTATCACACTCCGGCCGGGCAGCCGTAGCCCTTTGCTCCCCGAGCAACCTGCAGGGCGTCCACAAATTCTTTGTTCAGCTTCAACTGGGGGGCTGTTTCGGCAGGATGCCTTGGAAAAATTATCTGACTTAGAGTGACAAGTGTGAAGAGCAGTTGCAGACAGTTTATACATCCTCCTCGGGGAAAATAAACCTGTTAGTGTGCGCCATATGCTACAAAGAAGTGGCTCTTGGCCACGCAGCTGAAACACTGGAGCCCTTCCTTGACTCTTTGTCTGCTTGTCTATTTGTCTTCAAAGCAGGAGCCCCTTACAGCTGACACTTCTTAAGTCCTGTTTACCAAATAGCTGTGGACCTCGTAAATAATGCAGATAAAAGTTTTGGATGTTGTTGGGAATAAATAACATCATGTCTAGATTAATCGGAGCATAATGTACTTTGGAAAACTATCTTGCCTGTCTGCCCACCTTTCAGAGAAGGTTGTTTTTCTCCACTGGTGCAGTTTGCCTTTAAAAATCTCTCTAGCCTGTGCTTTGTTCTGCCCCTTCTGTCCAACTTCAGTCTAGCCCTTGTATCGCTTGGTTGAATTTTGTACAACTTCATTCCCTATTGGATATGCTTTAGCTCTAAAAACACGATTCAGCACCAAAACCAAAGACTTACAGTCTAATTTTCCCTGACAGTGTTTTCTAGTTTGCCTGGACAGATTAAAAGCCATTGCTAGGATTTTGGTCTCTCTGCATCCTTCTGCAGTGACTAGTTACTTCATAGTCCAGTTATCCTCCTTGCTTAGAGGACGTGTAACAAATTCTTGTAAAGAGCTTTTTAAAATCCTCTCCCATTGCTCAGTGTTTTGCATCTGTATGTAACCAACAAGGTCGGACAAGGCTTATTTTCCTGAAGTGTCAAGAAATATAAATTCCCAAACACATTTCTGAGATACAAAGGCAAAGGTCTGTATGGTGCAATCAAGAATGGTGTTTTTGTCTCACCTAGTTTTAGCTGAGCTCTCCAACAGGAGCTTTCCAGGTGCTGGGGTTAGCAGGGCTCTAAACTGAGGTGCTTTAGCCCCTCTGCCCAGCCCCGTGCAGCCTTGCTCAGAGGTTTCTCATGGACCTGGACACGGTACCCTGTGGGGTGAGTGATGTGACTGTTTTGCTCATGTCAAAGGGAGGAGTGTTCCCCCTCCTCCCAGCTTGTCTTTTAGTCTCCAGCCTTTACATTCCCTGGCGTGTTCCTTGGAGAGCCTGAATTATTGTTGGTAGAGGTTTTGTTTTGCAAGAGGACGAGTTCCTTGGCTGGCTAATGCACCGGCGAATCATCTGTCCTGGCTTGGTCTTCCCTTAACTTCCGCATAACAAAAGGAAAAGGAGCGATCCCATCTCAGCTGTCCTGCGCTCTCACGCCTGCGTTTCAGTCTGGGGCAAGATAAAGGAACTCTGCTGGGAAGAGATCTGAAGTTCACAATCTGGAGTCTTTCTTCTGAGGCTTAGCAAGCTTTTTTTCTTTTTCAGAAAAAAAAAAAAAGAGTTCATGTGTGAAGTATGACTGCTGTTTATTACTACTTTTTTTTCCTGAAGCGTCTCTCAAAGCTCTCTCCCGACAGCTTTGAGCTGCAATAAACCCACTCAGAGCTGCACCAAGAGCCAGCTCTGACTGGTGCAGACAGTGAGGCTGCTGAAATTCGATTTCGGAACAGGAAGTGACATGACTGGAGCAAATTCCACAGCTTGATATTTAAGAGCAAATATAACATCATTGGTGGTTTGGCTGGGGCTGCTGTTGTTTTGGATTAGCCTTGGGTCAGGGGACGTGCTCATGCAGCCTCCCGTTACCTGCTCGGGGACAATCTGGGGACAGGGGCACAGCCTTGCATTTTCCTCAGGTCAGTCCTTGCCTGTACGGATGTACAAACTCAGGGCTCCTTGCACAAGGAACTCCAGCAGAAAGGAGGAAAGAAACACAGCCCTTGCACCGAGCTCTGGCTAAAGATTAACCTCGCTGACTAATTGAATGCTGGGTATGGAAAATGTTAAAACTAATAGATTAAAAAAACTGGGCTGTATTTTTCCTCTCCACCGGCTGATGGAGGGCCGTGTTGCCACCTGTTTGGGCCAATATTTTTAGATATTAAATAAACCTGGTCTCCTTCTGTGATATAGTACTGAGAAGATAATTCAGCTCTATTAGAAAAGTAAACAGCACAAAGTTAGCCAATAACAGCTTTGAGTATGTCCTTAAAGCTATGTTTCACACCCACCCAGAACACAGAGATAACAGTGTTTACTATCACTTTGGAACTCTGGATGACTAAATCAAAAAGTAATGAAACATGGCTGCCTGCTGTTTTCCTTTTTCCTCTTTCATTTATTCATCTTTCTGTAAAAGAGCCCAGGGTCTGTGATCCCCTCCTCTGGGAAAAGCAGGAGTAGGTTCCCCTCTGGGGAAAGCCGGGCTGCATCTGGGGAGATGTGGCAGCACAGAATGCTGCTCCTGGGGGATTTCAGCTTCTCTGACAGAGTGGGCTTTGCTCAGGACTCCGAGTTTAGCCTCCCCACTGAATAATCCTGCCACCTTCCAAACCCAGCAATATCCCTCTCTCCACCATTACTGACAACAGACTGTCAGAGCGAGGGAGGAAAAAGAAACAACTGTAGAGGAAAGAAACAGGGATGCTCTTGGAAATCATTGGCCTTTGAAGACCTTTTTAAAGTCTCTCTATTATTGTGAAGATGAGCTTGCTATAAACTCCCGAATGGACAGACAGAGCCTGATGTGCAAGAGAATGGGCCTGAGACAGTTTTCTATTATCTGGGAGATTTCTGTCTTAATAGAAGCTTTCAGAGCCAGCATGAGAGTTGAGCTCTAAAATTATGCCCCCACAGGAACATAGTGTGTTCTGACGGAAAAAGCAAATAAATTGTGTTTTATGATATTGGACACACACAGTATTATTCCTCTGGTTCTCAAGTCACGCAGACTCCATCACAGACATCGAACCTAAATGTCTTCTGTGGCAAAAATCAAAATCATTCTCTCTTCTCACTGAGAAAATACTAATATGGGGCAAAACCTTGTGAAGGTGGCTGCTGTGTTTCAGAGCTCTTCAGAGTTTTCTTCTCCTCTCTGTGGCTCAGCCCTTTCTACTCTTATGCACCCATTTTTCTTTCAATTCTTCTTTTGACAGTATCTACTTACTCAACCTGTAAGTGTGAAAATCAATGTTTACATAATTTGAACCAGTTAAAACTAATTAAAGCAAACTGTCACCTTCCAGGCTGGGCTGAAATGGAGAATAGTCTTTGCCCCAATGCACACACACCCTTCAGTCTCCTGCCTGTCACACAGCAGGAGAAAATGGTAACAAATCAGAATGGCAACTTAGATGAAGTTCTGCTACCACACTGCTACTCTGTGCTGTGATTTCAGCCATCAGAACAGAACTCTCTCCACATTCAAACCTGTAGTTTACAAAATAGATTTTGTACTTCCAGTCTTGCCACTACTTTATTTACTTTACTACTTTCCTTACTTGCCACTTGTGGGTGGTGCCTCCTTTGGGAATGCTGGCCATAACTTCCATTACTATTTATCATAATTCCTCATTATTTTCTGCCAATGGCAATCATATTATATCAATGGATTATTTACCTCCTTTCAGCTTAAATATGATCTATTTATTTCAGCCCAGCTTAATAGCTCTTACATTTACAGTGCATTTTTTGAAGATTTTAATCAGATGCATGCTCCGGTAATTCCTACAACAATATTTATTCTTCTAGCAAAACCCAGGATTCAGTAAAGAGGCTGCCTTCATGTTTTACAGGTTTTTAAAAGGAAAGAATCTCATGAGCAATTTTTGGTGTTATACTTTTTTTTTAACCTGCAGTTAAGGGAATATAATTACTTTTCACCTTGTGTTCTGTTTGCTTTTTGCATTCCACTTCAGTGCTTGGGGTATGAATCATGTTTTATTTCATAGTTGGAAAGCAGGCATGGGTGTGCTGCTGGTTCCATGTCTGGGCTGTATTTTTGGTAGAGACACTCAGCTGCTACAAATCAACAAAGGAGTCACTGAAGCCAAGTTGGTTTAGATGAGCAAAGGATGTAACCTTTGATCTTCTGCAAGAAAAAGCCCTTGACCCTACTCCTTTGTAAAATCTAATTTCAAACAAAAAAGTACATGACTGTCAGTCAAACACATACTATTGTCTGGGTGAGGGTTTGCCCTTGCAGGCTTTTTTCCTCCTCCAAGGAATGCAGTCGACAGAATTCAGATAAAAACCTGATAGCTAAGAAAGACCCTTCAGCAAAATGTTTGTCCAACAGTGTTAGAACTTGCCCCTGGATGATGAGTTAGATCCACCTTTGTCATTCCCTCACAACTCTCATGCAATTAGGCAGCTCATTCCAGCACTCGTTGGAACTCACTGAGAATTTCCAGCCTGGATCTGCTCCTGCTGACAATCAGTTTGACACTGCTGGAGCAGAGTGGGCCTGGGCCCATCTCTCCCAGGTTACCTGCCTGTGTTCTGTTCTCCTTTCCAAACCTCAGGCTGTGTCACTGATGCAATAACTCTGGAGGCTCAGCCGAGCTTTCCCTTGAACCTGCTCTGTAATTAGCTCTGGTTTAGGTTCTTATCAGTAGATTAACTTACTGCAGAAACATTCTGCATTTCCATAGCTTCCAAGCCACAGAGGAACTTGGCCACAGCCTTGGCATTACTCAGTATGTCAGCTGAAGTCTTAGAAGTTTTCCAGACCTTTTAATCTTTACTCCTTACATAATATTGTTCCCTCCAAATAGATGTCATTCCACCCACAGACACTTTGTCTTGTGGGGATCTAAAGCAAGCTGGGTTGAGTAAAGACCCATTTCACACATAGAGGAAAACACAGGAAAGATAAGGCCTCTAAGTATAAACCTCCATTTAAGAGGACAATAAAGCCCATGCTTAAATCCATTCCTGTTGTAATTATTGGTGTTATGAGAGCTATAGAAACTACAGCCCTATTTGTACTTGATGTTGTATGAATATATAATGAGGAGGAAGTGGTGTGTCCTGAAAGACTGCCCAGCAATGTAAGGATAAAGGCAACAGAGAGATCCAAACAACAGACAGGAGCACGAGAAAGTTGACAAAACCTTTATCTACAGAGGGATTCACTGGCCAAAACAAATTACCTGTTGAACAGCACTGTGATCTCTGTGGGTATTGTGGCATATCCTCAGCCCTAAGCATGTATTTAAGTCTAATTGAAGAAATTAAAGTTTAGCATGTGCTTCAGTGCTTTGCTGAACCAGGGCCATAATGCTGCCACCAGCCATTTTAATGCTGGACAGAGATGAGCTAAAGACTGTGTGATATCAGTGACATTCCTCAGCAGCTCCCAAATTGGGGACGTCGTGTCCAGCCAGGAGAACTGAAGCCCCTTTCTGTGCTGTGATTTTCAACTCCGATTAAACCATCTCAATATACATTCCCGAAGCCACTGATGTAATAGATTCCTTCCAGTGAAAAAACTGGTAAAGCAATGCTGCCAGGAAACTGGAGCCCTCACACTTGGTGCCTGTATTTATTGTAAATATCCTGACTGAAGTCTTTTGTGTGATAGTTTGAGAAGCAGCTTGTTGTTGTCACCCTCTTCAACTGCACCATTGTCCAAGTCTGAAAAGAGATTGGGATCTCATCTGTGGCAAAAAAAATCCATCTTAGAAAACGAGATGAAATACAGTAAAGACAAAAATAGCCTGAAAATGGGTTTTCAGTGGGAAAGTAAGTTTCCTGGAGTTCTTGTCAAAATAATCTTCATCAACAAAGAGTTCTTAAATGCTATGGGATTTTCAGGGTTTTTTTTCCTGTAACAGTAGATTCAGTACGTGAACGCTCATTCCCAAAAGTGGTGCTCTCCCTGACCGTATGGTCACAACATGACCCCCAGTCCCTTGCTGCAAACAAATTCAGCAGCTTGGCAGCCTTCTATGCAAGAGGCCAGCTCACCTTACCCTTAGTCCCAGAAGTGGCAAAATTGAAGGGGAGCTTGGCAGCTGAGGAGGATAAAACCCTTGAGTGTTTGTGCTGGGTACTCCACCACGCCCCTACCAAAGGCTTGAGAGCTCTTCTGCTGGAATCAAGAAGGCCCTTGTCCCTGTACTCCAAATGTGCAAGGCTCCTTTATGCATTGAAGCAGCCAGAATGTAGACAAAAGAAGCAGCCAGTTTTTGGCATACTAATAATATTAAATGTCATTATACTGTTAAAGATCAAAGAAACTGAGCTTGGACCAGAGTTCTCCCTTGCTGAAACCAGTCAGTGACTGCAGGCTATGGCATCTGGGCAGGCCTGCACTAACCAGAGGGGCACATCTGCTGGCTGTGCCTGGCTGGGAGTCCTCAGCCACAGAATCAGCATCCACAGCTGCTTTCCAGCTACTGCTGAAACTTGTGGGCTTTCCCACAGCCCTGACTGCTCACCAGACCTTCATTAAGGTGTCAGAGCTAAAGACAAGGAATGTCAGGTAAAATGTGGGGCAAGGACAGGGCTTAGTCCCCAGGAAGTGCTCCAGACTTTGACCCTGGGGGCACGTGGGGACACTGCTCCAGGGGTGGTAGCTGCTGTGGTGGCTGTGGGCAGCCACACCGCCCTGTGGCTGCTGAGGGGTCTCACCTGGTAAAAATTATCACAGCACTAACAAAAGAGCATAGCTAATTCCCAAAATTGAGAGGGGAATGTCTCAGTGAAACCACACAGCTCACTGGGTGCGCTTTCAATTTATGGTAAATCCCTCAGTGGAAGCATGGTCAATCTGCCACCACAGGTACCTTTCTAATTAAAGTGACAACATCCCACATACATTTCTCAATGTCCAGTGCTCTTTCTCCACTTGCAGTGCTGGTTTTGATACAGGAGCTCCTCATGTGATTTGGTTAAGGGCTGCCTTAGAGTGTGCTCCTTCTCCTTCCAGCCACCCAGCAGCAGAGACCAGGGATGCTGTGACAGGGACTTGCTGAAGCCAAACTGCTGACAGAGTGTTGGGCAGTTCTGTCTTACTGAAATTAATTCCCCTGTTGAGTCAATAAAATCTGGATGTTGAAGTTAGCACAGAGCCATGTGAGTGAGAACCAAGAGCGTTTAACTGAGGAAACCATGCTGGTGGCTGTCAGAGGACACATTTTTCCTTTCCACAAAGAAGTATGCAATGAATCAGCTGCTAGCGAAGAAAATACACCTCTTTGGCACCCCTTCTGCAGCCTGCTGGCAAGGGAGGAAAAGTGGCTCAGTTGTCTAGCAGCATTGACAGCAGTGGTGAGGATGTAGAACATCTGAAGACCAGAGACTTCTCTCTGGATTTTTTCCATGGTGTTTTATAGATTCTACCACCATCCTCCCTTGCCTGTGGGAGAAGGTTATGATGTGACAGGGAACAGTGCTGTCACACAGCTGGGTGAAGCTGCACCTTTATGTGCTGGTACCAAAAAGTCCTTTTGTAGGAAGGCAGAAATAAGGAGAGAATGGGAGACCAATTCAAAAACACTCTGGGATTTTTGTGGTTTTGTGATGTTTCTTCACTCTCCCAGGTGTCTCATTAAAAATGAATTAAAATGAGACAATTAACCACTACAGAGAATTTACAATGCTGCTGCATCAAAGTACTTCAGAGTACTCACTAAATAAGAGCCAAGTAATTGGTACCTATCTCTACTGCCTGTCATAAAAACAATGGACATGGCAAGGGTCCTGGAGAGATGTGGTCTTTATTGAAGAAAGAAAATGAATGCTTAGAAACGCTAATTATAAACAACATATATAAATTAATATGATTATCAGTAGCTTGATTGGCTTTTTCTTTCTTTTCTCTTTTTTTTTTCCCTGCTTCCTTCCACACACTTTTGTTCTGTTTGGCTGTAGAATGGGTTTCCTGGTGAACAAATAAGGAAAGGCAGAAATAATATTACTTTAACTAAACTACAGTCAAAATGCCCTTGTGCTTCTTAAAAATAGAAGCATGTCAACTGAAACCTACTGCCTGACAGCACCTGCAGGACAGCTGCAGCTTCTTCTGTCTGTTCTCTCTAACCTGGCTGCTTCTCCTGTTGGTTCTTGAGCAGAATTCTTGATGGTTCTTGAGCTTAACTATCATCAGGATCAAAATTAAGGCCAGCATTTCCCATGCCAAACGTACTGTAAGTGCAGCAGCAGTCCCTGTGTGTGTGGGCACACACAGCCCGGCCAGGTCCCCCTCTGGCACAGGCATGTTTGATCCCTGCAGGCAGAGCCACCAGCCTGGACTGAGGGATGCTGCCAACCCCCTGCTGTGAGACACGATTGACTGCTTGTCCACATCTTCAGAATGGTCTGACTGCTTCTGTCTCCCTAGCTCTCTACTCTGCAGGATTTCACCCCAACAAAAGGAGGAGGAAAGAAACAGAAAAAGTAGTAAGGCAGGGGAGTGGCAGGAGAGAATTTCTGATTAACTCGTTTTCACAGCCTCCATTTTTATTTGAGACTATAACAATTCCAGTTTTCATAACAATGCATTTTTCCTTTGACAAGTGCTTATTTAATTTCATATAGTTGTCTAAATAGTTATCACACTGCTAATGTTTCCAGCCAGAAATTATTCCCCAGTGTGCCAGATCCAGACCTTCCAGTAATTTGTGTATGTAAAGTTAGATTATTATTACTATGTTCACATGTAATATTACAGGTAACAAAATGAAAGAGCAGGTACAAATTATCTGCATAAAAATCTGCATAAAATATTCACACAGAGAAACCTAATTTTTCTTGTTTGTAGAAATGCCTGAACATGTGAGATCTATTAATCAATCTTACTTGCACCCATACAGCTCATATTTATTGTGTGAATCCTAACACCATCTTCCAATAGTTCATAAAATGTGATCACTCTGAGGAGCTGAGCAGAATTCAGAACTGTATGATTATTTGGTTACTAATCTGGGTCTGTCTTTTTTTTTTCTCATTTGACAGCCAGCTCAACTGTAGTGATCTGGGATTTAGCAGCTGATGACTGTTCAGTGCTACAGGATGCTTAATGCAATTAGTAAAGCTAATAAAATATTGGACAGGTGCCTTTTACTGGGGGGAAAAAGTGTTGGTTTTATTTGTTCAGGATCAAACAGTTACATTACCTTGTTTCTTTTAAGAAAGCATTTATTCTAAAAATGGGATGAAATAAAGAACAAAATCAATGTTTGACTTATTACTGGTTGAATTTTACAGTAAGTTTCCCTGTTTTATGCTTCCAGGAAAATACAAGCACAATGCTTTCAGGAAACAACACCTACCTATTTGCAGAGGGGCACAGAAACAAAAAGTACACTGAAAAGGGCAAAGCCTGAAGAAGATTAGCCTGGAATATCTGAGGAACAAGCTGGAGCCAGATCATCGTGAACCATCTACCTTTAATAATGGGTGGAGGACAGGAAATATAAGAGCAGTCAGACAGAAGTCCACTGTTCCTCCTCTCTTTGACAGAGTTGATCCTTGGAAATCCCACAGTTACCAGCTTAACACCTGGAAAGACAGCAGAGAAACTCAGTCAGTGAGAGAGAGCTGAGAGGTACTTATCTGTAGAACTAGGGGAGGAAGAAAACTCCTGCTGAGAGGTCGGCCATGAAACATAAGAAAAGCAAGGATAAGGTAAGTGTGAGAGTTTGCTTGTACCTTCACTGGAGAGCTCACAAGCTGGAGAACTCCTCTGTTTAAGGTGAATGTTCTCCTGCATCTGCCCTTGAGGGAAAACTAAACTAGGTAGTTCTCTGAAGTAATTTCTGTGTTGGTTTTAAAGGAAGATTGGGAAGTCTAAGTCAGAGCCTGTAATTATGATGGGCTGGTTTAAAAAAAAAAAAAAAAGTAACATTTAAAGAAAAGAGCTTGAAAGAGAAATTGCAGAGTCAGTCTGTCAGGTTGGTTGTCCTTTGTTTCAAGTCATATTGTTCCAGGTTGTATTGCTTTTGTGTTTCCCTCGCCTCTTTTATACTCATATCCTTCTAAGAAAAGATTCTACTAGGCTGAAGTGAAACTGGAGGAAAATATAATCTTAGTTTCTTTGTCCCCATCCTGCCTCCTAAGCCATCCACTGCAGAGGTATCTGCTCTCAGGGAATATACACAGCTGCCTCTGACACTACACCTTCCCCATGCCTTCACCTCTGGGATCACAACTGAATCAAGAACAAAAAGCAGACATTAAAAATAGCGTCCAGAAGACCAGCATCACTTATATCTCTGTGATTGTGTTGGATTCTGTGTCTCCTGAGCAGCCATGGGTGTATTACAGGGTGAGCAAAACTCCAAAGAGGCCCAACTGAAGGCAAACCAAGGATGCTCCATGTCCTGCCCAGCTTGTGAAACGCTTTGTCTGCTTTGGTCCCTCAGAAATCTGCAGAGCATAGGTGTGAAAACAAGGAGCATTTTACTGTTCCTGCTGAGGCAAAGACAGAGCTCCTGGTGCTGAGACCAGGATTAATGCTGATGTAGCTCCAGACTCTGAGTAGAGCCACTCCTTTACCCTTTCCATAGGTCCAAAATGATTCTCTGTTCACAGGTGTCTCCTTGGTACCACTGGTAAATATAAAATGGGAGTGTGATTATCGTTGTGGGCTCAGGCTGAGAAGTTTATAATTGCTTGAAAGAACTGTAGTCTCTTGCCTTCACTTAAATTGATAAGAGCTGGTGGTTAAGACCCTGGACTGGGCAAGAGGAGTTGGCAGGACAGAATCCCTTTTGCGGATAGGGGAGCTGATTTCCATCCTGCACTTTGTGTTAACAAGCAGGACTGCCCATCCCCTTAGACACTGCCTGAGCTGACAGGAGAGAAGTACAGATGCATCAGCTCTCTGCGGCTCCCCTCTGCAACCCTGGGCTAAAATAATTCCCTAATCCTGCTTATCTGAAGTATTTACACACCTCATAGTGTCCAGGTGTCAGCAGGAATGGCATGGCTGGGTTTCAGCTTTGAGTCATCAGGTGAAAGCAGTGTGGTCTGGGGCCTGTAGTGACTAGAAGTCATTACCTTGTGTTGGCTGCTTGTCCTCTGCAAGATGAATTTGTGGCCTTGATCCGTTTTCCCCACATAGATGCATAAAACGCCCACACATCTGGCATGTATTAGCGTGTCCTCATTGGCAATTTCCCTAAAGACAAACCAAGCTGGGGAGAACTGGGGTGTTTTAACCATCTGCATCTCACCTGGCCTGTTGAGAGCACAGGTACAGCGAGGGAGCTGAACAGGGGGTGCTGGATCTGCTCAGCTGGCCAGCACATCCTCTTCTGCTGAGCTCCTGTTCAATAACAAGGTCCTTCCCTCCCCAATGTGTGCAATAACCTTTGCGTCCTACAGACGCGTTGTTTCATCCTCCCTGGCTACGGGCAGCCCAGTTACAAAGGAAGCCCACGCTCCCTGAGGACACACACTTTAAGAAATAAGTAAATAAGCGTCGCCCCTCATCTTCACCTGCTGTGAGCCGAAAGCTTCCATTGAAACCGCAGGTCTCTGAACGCGGGTTCCCGGGAGCAAGCCCCTGGCCATGCGGGGTCCCCGGCAGCCGGGGGTCCCCAGGGCAGTGCCCGGCCGCGGTGTCGGGGGCGGCCCCGGCTCTGCGGTGCCGGCGGGGGGAGCGCACGGCAGCCGCGCGGGGGGATTCGATCAGCGCGCCTGCCAAAGCCAATTATCGGGGAGAGGACGATATAATTATATTAGGGAACATCTGTACTTCATTAAAAGCCCTCGCGGGGCGGATTCGCGCCCGGCCACGTTACACACAGACGCTTCCAGCCGCTCCTCGCCCCCCGTTCCGCGCACGGCCGCCGCCAGCCCCGCTCCGGCAGCTGCGCCGCCCG
>WAAG01038542.1:2347-83408 GCA_013390105.1 Tichodroma muraria | reverse complement strand
GGGCTGCGGGAGCGCCGCCGCCGCCGGCTGCTCCCTGCCGCCGGGACGGGGCTCGGGGAGCGCTCCCCGCTCGTGCCGCGCCAGCGTCCTGCCTTCCTCTCTATCGGGAGTCCCGGGCTGGGATTGCAGTTGGGCTCCGAACACTTGTTTCAGGGTAGGACTTTACCAATATCAATTTTTGAGTTGTTTCAGTTAAATTTGATTCAAATTGACCCAGCGGTTGTGAGAAGCTGAGTGGAAAATGTCAGTTTGAGGATTGTTCTCTTTACCTTGCATTTAAAAATGATCTCTTCCTGTATATTCGGTAATGATTTCTTTTTGTAAAACAATTTTGTTGTGCTTTATTAACTGCTGGAGTTTAACAGTCCTCTAAGACAGACAGGCTTGTTAGAGGCTGAAATAATCAGCTCCAAGGCGCAGACAGTGCCCTTGGTCGTAACAGGTGCAGTGTGCATATTCTTATGAACAATGAAATGGGTTCAGCATTCAGGTTTATTTGTATGCTCTGCATTTCTGTGACTCTGGAAAAATTGTCATGCTGTGTT
This sequence comes from Tichodroma muraria, assembly GCA_013390105.1. Classification (NCBI taxonomy): domain Eukaryota; kingdom Metazoa; phylum Chordata; class Aves; order Passeriformes; family Sittidae; genus Tichodroma; species Tichodroma muraria. Next base: position 82,863 of record WAAG01038542.1, on the reverse strand, counting down.
ATGTCAAAGATGTGCTTGCGGCGTGAGCGTGTCCGCAGTACCCAATTAGCAGGACGGGGCAGCAGCTGCACAGACCTCCTCAGTCCGTGGTGGCTTTAATACCCGGGGTATTCCTGGGTGACATGGCATAGCCTTGGGTGTTTTGGTGGCTGTTTGAGGACCCACACTGGGCACTGCTCCCTCTGGCACAGCATAAAACACTGGGAGATGATGAGGAAAAAGAGAAGTGCGGAGGAGGAACCGTTTATGCTTTGATTGTATTTTCAAGACTCGATGGTCTCTGCCTATGTGTTGAGTAAGGTGGTGATGGCCCATCATATGATGTTACTGAAACCTGAAATACTGACATTCGTATTCCACAGGAGAAATTTCCTGGGCATTTATTTTCCAGATAAAAAGATAGTTATTATTTTAGTAGCTTCCTGGGCTCCTTATTTAAGGTAAAACTCTATCCTAGAGTGATACCACAGTTGGGAATTGGCTTAATGGGAGTCACTAAGGAGTTAGAGCTGTAGATCAGGAGGAGATTAGACTGGAATTTAATTATTGTTCTCAAGCCAGTGTAGCTACAAAGGTATATTCCAGCAGTCCTTGTCCAGGTTCAGCTCTTGCTGTGGGATACCTGTGCTCTGTGGTGCAGCCAGTGGCACCTTGAGCCTGGAGGTGTGTCTGCCCTCCTGAGCACTGAAAAATGCCCCTTGCTGGTGCTCTGTTTCGCAGAACTCTTTTAACCTCACTGTTTCGTTAGGGTTAGGAGAAGGAGTGGGCTGCCTTTGAGGGATGGGGAGGATGACTGGGTAAAGGAGTGAGGATGGGGAGTGTATTTCTTTGTTACACTCTGGCTCTTTGTGTACTTCAGCGCAGAAGTGGTAGAGCAAAGGAAGAGTCAAGGCTCTAGCCAGTGGAGAGTGCCTGGTAATGAAGTCCTGGATGATATTAATGGGTGCACTGAACAAAACAAAAGCACCAGAGATGCCTAAGAGGTCCGAACCTACTGTGAGAGATGCCCTACGCTGCACAGGTTTGGAGTTATGCCTTGTAGGTTACCCCATCGTAGGAGACAGTGCTTCTTCCTCCAGGAAACTGGTGAAAGAAAGTCATGGAAGAGTCATCTGGGGCTTTCAGTCCTCTCCAAAGGGTTTCCCCAGTGGTGGGTCTGCCAGGTCATGCTGATAAGCTGCAACAACAGTGAACTTTGTGTTGTTTTGTAGTGTCTGCAAACCTTGGGACAGCAAAGTGTCTTGCAAAGGAGGTGGAGAAATATAACCAGGATTCCTTGTGGTGTCTTAACTTCCCTTGGACTTCTTACAGCCTCACCCAGCATTGTAATTCCATCCCTTACGGCAGGTGAAGGTAGGGATATGTTGTGCCTCCTTTGAGTCAGGGCATTTTGTGTAGTTCTAATTCAGCCAAACAAGAAAGATAAAAACACCTTGTTAACCCTTTGTAAGGTGTGACTAGGACAGCTCCCTCTGGTTTATTAAGGTAGAAGTGCTGTGTACTGTTAAAATACAACACGCTACTCAAAAAGCCATTACTTAAGAAAATGGTTCTTTTATACCATCAAGTCAATTTTGTCTAATAATGTTCAGTTAAAAATATTTATAGCATTTTAAAATCAAATTTGAGGACAGTAATCTTAAAGTATTATTTTAAAATCCTTAGAAATTATTAACAGCCTTATATAACTTCTTGGACAATTTATGCTGGTGAGAGAGTGATTTGTCCTTTTCACGTCACTGGCAAAATGTGATGTTGCTGTGAGTAAGCTGGATAATGTTTATGGGTCTGCTACAGCAGTGAAGCTCTGCATAGTGTCCATTTGGTTGCCTGAGGCTTTTCTTGCAATACATGCTCGTTTAACAGGGTTTTGAAAATCATCTCTGGAAGCCAGCTATACGTTCATGCTGCAGATGCTCGTCTGGCCAGGGCTGTGTCCGTGCTGCAGCTGTGGCTGTAGCTGGAAGTGCTCTGCTCTGCAGGAGTGCCTGGCTGCGTGGAGCTCGCTGCATCCTAACGCTGCACGTCCCTGCTCTTGCTCTGCCGAGCTCACCTGCACCAGAGGAGCTGTGTCCTCACTCCACAGACCTGATCCTTCTGCAGGAAAGGGCTCAGGATGACCTGGGTCAAGGTGGGGTTGATGCAAGAGCAGAGATTCCCGGACACTCTGGCCAGCTGATTTAGCAGACTGGTAGTCCCAAGCCATTAGCTAGCCCAGGAGTTTAGCAGGATGCAAATCGAGTTAGATGTTTCAGACAGCGAGGGTGAGACAGCAGCGTGTGCTGAAAATGAACAAGGCTTTAAGGATGTTCCATTCCTTTTGCTCAGTATTGTTCCTTTCTGATGCAGAGTTACAAGAAGATGCTTTCTAGGTGCTGCTGAAGGCACATGGAATTTATGAGGACTGGGTGGCAGTGCCTGTCCTCTGAGGAAAGCCTCTTCTCTCACGGTAGACAGTTAATAAATGAATGCATTCATTAGCAACAATAAATTCCTAGTCAGAAGTTCAAATCTGTGTGGTGAATTTCTTAATAAATTTCATTTATTCTGTTTTCTGATTTCCTTGCTCAAGGACTGCTCTGCCTGTGTAAGAATAGTAGGTCACATGCTCTGGGGTGCTTCTTTCAAATATCACCATGCTGGTTAATTTAGAAAGGTTTTGTCTAAGCAAACTCACTCTGGACACTTTTCCCACCTGCAGGTTTCCTGAGGGATGCAGAAGCTTAGCAGGTGTATAGTGAAGGCTTTTCCTTTGCTGGCCAAATGTTTGCTCGCGTCCTAAATATAACTTCTGGGAATTTATGTTTGTTTTGGAGCTGGGGAACATTTTTCTCTTTTACTCTCTTTATAGATTCAGAGAATTTAAGCATATGATTAACATTAAACATGTGAATATTCTCCACGGACTCATTTTTTGGATCAAAGGCAGAATGCTCAGTCTGTTGAGAGGATGGAGCCCACAACCACTAAATGCAGGGAGCTGATCTGCTGCTATGCTTGTCTAAAAGGAGTATATGATATGAGTGCTTTGGATTTATGCCTGTCTGTGCCCCAAATCCCTCTGCTAACTGCCGTCTTGATGTTGCTTATCTACAAAGAGCTTACAAGCATTAACAAACCTTCGTGATGCTGCTGAGACATGTTGTTATCCCCCTTTTCCATAAGGGGATGCTGAGAGAGTTTGGTGTTCTCCTGAGACCGCTGTGGGTTATGGACAAAGCTGGGCATTGAACGTGGGGCTTTGAATTCCCAGCCCAGAAAGGGGCAGCAGCACGGCGCTCTGGCACTACTGGGTTCAGCACTGCCATCTCTCACACTGTCAGAATGCTGCCCAGATTGCTATCCTGACACAGAAGCTTCTCATATCATCTGCTCGATCAGGCTCCAATGCAAAATGCAGCCTGTCTGCAGGAGTGAGCAGTGGCCTGTTAAGGCAAGGAATCTGAGAGTGAATTGTGTGTCCGTGCTGGCTCTCAGCCTTGCTGGATGCTACAGGCAGAGCTGATGCGTCAAGATTCCTCTAATCTGAGCTTAGAGAAAAGGGAATTTTTCCATCTTCTCTAAGTACAGTGATTCTTGATTTCTTGCTAATTTAAAAACACTCAGAGTGCCTCTACCAAGCAGGGAGCCTGAGTCCATGCATATAAATATAGACACACTAGGTGTGTGTGCCTATGAGCTGGCAAATAAATCAGTTTCCAAATCTGAAGTTGGCGTGGTGTCACTTTTGGCTCCAAGGCGGTTGTTGTTCTTCCTGGTTTTATTGTGTTTCACTTGCTAAAATTAGAAGAATTTCTTGAAAGAGAATGGGCAAACTTCAAACATGGAAGGACATGCTTTGCATTGGTCTCTCTGTGCTTGTGCAGAGGTGAGAGACCAGTGCCTGCCTCCCACCCTTTTCCCTGGTCCATAAGACCCTCCTGGACCACTGCAGGATTCCAGGACATGGGGAAACTGTGATGGCCAGGCAGGCTTATGCAGGGTTAAATAATAAGGCTTTGCTGTGACAAAGGCAAGGTTCTGTGTTTTCTGAATTTTTACTTTAGGAAATGCAATTAATCAAAATCCAGTGTTCTGTAATATAAGGCTGGTAATAAATTTGCACTGATTCTCAAATTTTCCACAAGACAGCCATCTGCTGTACCTGCACACACAAACATATAAGGGGCAGACAAGCCCTAATTGGGAATTTACTACCCTTATGTGCTGGTTGAATGAACCAAACTGAGCTTTTGCATGTGTATAATGACATCTTTTCTTCTTTCCTTTTATCCTCTGTAGGGAACCTGTGTTCTTCTGAACTATGTTCCCTTCCATAAATAACCAAATCAGCCTTCATCACTGCTCATTAGATCAGAAACTTATTAGTTAATAGCAGTACTGTTCTTCCTTTTAGTTCCTTATACAGCTAAGCTCATGGCATTTACAGACAGACTTGTTAGTCATTAATATTCTTTGTATTCTTCATCTTTGGCTTCAGAAGAGAAGGCCTTTCATCTTTTGCCTTGCTTTGTTTTTTAGAAGAAGCCCAGTTTGACTGGAGGAAAAAAGAAACCAAAAAAACATTTCTCTACTGCTTTCTTACAAGCTTCCAAGCAGTCTCCCCTGCTGACTTTGTACTTTTGCAGTAGACAAACATTGACTTTGTTTTCACAGAATATAGCTGATTTTTTTTTTTTCTAGTTTGCCTCTTTGGTTATGCCTCACCAGCTTGACAGGACAGGATTAATTAGTCAATGACTGCATCATTTGCTGAAATTCTCATTCTTTATTCAATTTTTCCATCAGGTTTATTGTACTTAAAATCAAGTTCATGTAGAGAGAAGATAAGCATGTGTCTAAATTTAGCAAAATTGTGAAGGGTTTCCCTGGTTTGGAGACTAGAAGATTACTGAGATTGATCTGTGGATTCTTGTTTTTTTCTTTAAAAGAAACCAAATGCCGTTACCCAGGAATGTGTTTTAGGTCTGTGCACTGGGGGTGACATGTGCGTGGGCAGGTATGATAGCAAATCATGTTTCTCAGATGGGGAAGACTTTGTTAACAGCACTAAATTCTCACTGCTTGTAAGTGGTCAAATCCTTTGCTAATCTGCAGTGCTAACTAAAAGGAAAATACAGAGAATGGCATTTGTTGTCTGTGATCACATGAAATCTCACACCTCATTTCTGAAGAGCAGGATCAAAAGATAAAAAACTTGGTGCCTGAGTTATGTGTTTTGTTCTTGAGGTTCGTTAAATGCTTTTTTGAGTGTGCCAGTAGTTCATATTCATTCTGCTCAGGTTTCCTCACTCCCAGCACTGATTCGGTGCACATCACAGTGTGATCATTAAGTGTGATTACTGCATTTTTGACCTATTTAAAAGTGTCTGGCTGTGAAATTCCAAAGATTCTAATTTAAACTATAAAACAGATTATTAATGTGCCGCTGCTTACACATTTCATGGCTCATTTCCTGATTACAGCAGTTTTGAACGTGTACGTGTAGGCTGTTCCAATGCATGTGTATAAACATCCTACACCGTGTTCAGCCTGGTCACCTGGCTCAGGGATCACATTCCATGTACCTTCCACAGCTTGAAAACAAATAGAAGAGAAAGCCACAAGTGCAGGAAGTTGGGGCGTTCCACACCAGTGCTGTCAAAAGGCCTGATGCTTTCTGCAGGGCTGGAACTCAGGACAGGGTGTAGGAATGGAGATCATGCAGGGGTATGGAAGCTGGGCAAGGCATGTCTTCAGACAGTCCCCTGCTGTGCCCTGTGGGCTGGAGAAGGTGCCCTCTAAAAGCATTGGGGATCCATGGCTATCCCTGGATTGCTGCCAGGAGACTTCAGCTGTACTGAAACTGGAACACAGACAAGATGCTGAGTGTAGTCAGTGGATCTGCAGAGAGAAAAGACTATTGTTGAGATCTTCACTCTTTTCCATCACTTCATTCAGATCTGTCAACTTGTTCATGGAACTGAAACTCTGCAGAGCCTCCTTATCCATGTGCGCAGAAAGAATTTGGGGTTACGGTTATGTGGGTCACTTATGATTCAGCCATTAGGATGAGCCAGCATGGAATAATTCACCAGGATTACAGGTGCAACTGCAAAAAAATGGGTCCAATAGAGAAATTCAGGTGGAAAAATCAAGAGCAGGTGAAAGTGTTGTAGAAAATATCCTGTGAGGCACTTCCATGCAGTTACATTGAGTCTTCTCCTGGAGAGGACATAAAGAAAAGCTTGTCCTGCTGTGGTTTGGAGGATTACAGTTACGTGCTGAAAACTGCACCTGGAGATTTCTCTTCTGAGCTGGGAACATGTGTAAATCTAGGTGTGTGACTGGCTGGGTTTGGTGCTTTGTTCCAGAGGGGCTGACCCTGGTCCTGCGCGAGCTGCCAGATATGGATATCTGCCTCTGTGTGAGATTAGCAGTGATTTTATACAACTTTGGGATGCAGGATGAAAGCAAGGCCTGGAGCAGGTGTGATCACAGGATCTCTGTATCTCTGTACAGCTCTCATACAGGAGCTCTGTATCAGGGCTGGGGGTTGTGCTTCTGCTCCTGGCATGTGCACACACTAAGCAGCATTTCAGTGTGTATTGCTTCAGAACTTTATGAAGGCAGAGTTGCTGCCATTCGTTATTCAGATGCTGGCACTGATTTGGATCCTTTGGATCCTTCTGTCGTTCTCCCAACTGGAAGGTTGGTAGCAAGGCTGGCTGAGCCCTTGTGGAAGGTATCATTGCATAGCGTACACAGCTGGGAGAGCATCAGCTTGTCGTTTGCAGTTGTCTTATTTCTTAATGTGGTGTAGTAAATTATAAATGTACACAAACACCTACGGAGTGTTTCATTCATGAGCTGCCAGACTGCAGTGTGCTTTTTGAAAGTGCTGGTTTGGGGGTTGTTTTTGTTTTGTGAGATAATTTCATTATCTGATACCAGGCATTTCCTAAAAGTAAATCGGTCACATGAGGACTCTGTGTCCATTAGTGATTCTGCTAATAAAAATTTGAGATTTTTTTTTCATTCCATAAAAGACCTTCTGTATCACAGCCTTTTTATGCTTTATGGCAGTTATTAGCTGTTATTATGCCATTTTAGGAAGGTCTTATTTGCTAATGGGTGTGCTGTGGGGCTTGGAAGCATATGCCACAACATCCTGTAGGCCAACAGAAGTATTTGAAAGTATAGATTGTTAGGAGAATGTGCAGGAGGGTTGTATAAATAGGGATGGTTACAGGGAGTCCCTCTCGTGGCATTACTCACATGCCTCTCTTCTGGGCTCCTGCAGTGCTAACAGTGATCCCATTTGTGTACGGAAGCAAGGATCTTCTGAAGTGAAACCACAAATGACAGCAGAATTATGATTAAAGGGCGGTCAGTACTGATGGGAAGCCCAACATGACATACAGGCCTGGCTGCGGTTAGGAGAATGTGCCCATCTAATAAGCAGCTTAACTTGGTGTATTACTGTGAAATAGAAAGAACCATGGAATATGTGATGTGAATAGTAGGCTGGATTTCCCTGTCACTTCGTGTTTGCGTTCCTGGAGGTGCCCTGGTTTCGCCAGGGTTACTTCTGAATTGCACCCAAGGGAATGAGAGGTGATTTCCACTTCTCAACACCTTTCTTTTTAATCTAGAAACTGTACTATAATTTCTTCGGTTTAGATTTGAAGTTTTCATATCAGATAATATGTGTGCTAAATATCTTACTAGTAAGACTAATTGGTCCAAATGTTTTATTTTTCCAGTTCAGCTGCTAACTGATGCAACTTCATCCAACTCTATTGAAGAAAATGGGCGTTGTTCCTTTCTCACTAATAGCAATTGAATTGGGCCATTAAAGGTCAATTCCAGGAGAGATATTAGCAAATACTAAGGCTTGATCCACAGCACTTTGCAGTCAATAAATCAGCAATTGCTGTCTACACAATAGCAGATCTAGCAGGGTTTGAGTGTCTTTGAGATTGAGAGCCCTCCTCTTGAGTATTGCTTAAATTTCCTGAAATTAGTTAAATTGAGATAAAGCCAGTGACTTCTTCGTGTCTGTTGGAGTTGCTCAAAATTTATGTTCCTCACTGAGAATAGACTGTACTCTGCTGTGGGTTGGGGAAAGTGGAAACTTCTTCCCTTGAACTGTAAATAGCTTGCTGAATTTTTGTATTCTAAAGGTGTTCAATCAGCCACTGAAGCAGTATTTCCAAATTGCCTTAAATCACTTCCTGATCGTTTCTCTTACAGGTATCCAAGTTTTACTTTTTGTAGGCTTTTACATTTGAGAAGTTTCCTTTTAAGATTGTTGTGTCTCCCTTCCCTCCTGTCAGGATTCTTCTTTACAACCACGTCTCAGGGGTATGTTGTGGAAAGAAAAACCTGTTGGTACCAAGCTGTGTGTTTGAGCATTTCTTCACAGACCACAAGAAACCGGAGGTTCTATCCTGCGCACCTTCCATCTTGGTGTTTTGACGAGCCCCATTTGAAAGCTCGTACGGCAGGTGATTTTTATGAGCACTTGTGGAGAAGAGGAATGTGCAGAGTGCTTGAGATGGTAGGGACTGGAAGAAGCACGACAACTGCTTTGTGTAAGACGATCTGTGTTCGGAGGAGCAAATGGTGCACTGAGATGACAAATGGAGAGGCAGAGGTGCAGCTGGGCTGTTCCGTAGCGGGGGTACCGCCGGGCAGCTCCGTGGAAGGAGTTCGTAGTCGACATAAACAATTTCCTGTTAGCTTTGAGCTTTCTGGTGAATTAATGATATCATTCTCATTGATTTAATTAAATCAGATTCCAGGGGCTTGATTTGCAGAGTTTTCTGGTAGTAGTTTTTTTTTAACTAGGTGGACAAATAAATGACCTTTATTTTCTTGCTTGCTGGGTGGGGTGTCTGGTGCTAATTACTGCATTTATCAAAGCGTCCTTCCATGTTGGAGACAGGCTGGTTTCCACTCGTGATAGACAGAAACAGGGACAGTGAGGTTCTGGGACTCGTCCAGCAGCTGCTGTGTGGTGGGTCAGAGCGCAAGAGTTAAGTGCTGGCACCCTAAAAGCCAGGCTGGTCCCACGAGTTGTGCATCGCTCATCCTTTGGGCCACGCTGTGCCTTTGCCCTTCCTCGGGAGGGCAAGCAAACCCGCACAGACCTGGCCCTGCTCCCTGCCCCAGGGCGCTACTGCTGTCACCAATTAAAGCTCAAGTGTGAAGACTTGAGGTTTGGGTACCATCCCAGCTTGGCTTTCCACCTGGTGAGACAACGTGCTAATGTCACATTGCTCTGATTAGTTTTGGTTTCTCTCACACGAGTTTGAATGTGTGTTGGCTTTTGTCAGGAGACCAGGAAGGAATTAAAGCTGCATTTTGCTTAATTGTTCCTCAACAGTTCAATCATGACAAAAATGCTCCACCCCAGCTAGTAAAATAACACTTAAAAGGACTTAATTGGAGCCAATATCTGAATTTTGTTTCTATCAATCTTTCTATTTCTACTAATTACTGTGCTGAGTAACAAGTTCAATAAGACCAGCTTTTAAGATGAATGACAATAAAAACATGGGAAGAAGAGAATTCTTGGTTTGGTTTTTTTCCTGTAACAGGACTGGAGGATTTTGTACCTATGGGTTAGATTTACAAAAACTCCAACCCTCCCCTATTGGTGTTTTTTTCCTAAAAACAAAAATGCCATCAGCACAAGTCACCATGTCTCTGAGAGGGTCGTTTACCTTTCATAAAAAATAATAAAGGTCTGTATAAATACTCCCCATATGCTGCTGCTGGACTGTATTAGTGAAATATGTCAGTGTTTGTGGCATGTGCAGCCCCATGTTTCATGACACCGCTTGAAAAATGCAAGACATTCATGTGAGTTATTTGGAAGGCAGTGACAAACCTATCTGGCAGAGCAGAGTCCTGAAGAGAGTGTTGCAGGCTCCCAGCAGAGGCAGACGTGTGTGACCAGGCATCACCAGCGCTGCGGGAGCTTCAGCAGCTTCACGTGCTGCTGGGGCTTTCGAGTTTGCTGGGCTTTCCCAATGTGACCTGTGGGACCAAGTGCTTACAGGCACCTAGCAGATGTCCATGAAGATCCTTCCTGCATGGCTTCCAGAAATTTGAAAGCAGGGACAGCAGTGTGATTGTTTTGTTGTTTGGTTGGGTTTGGGTTTTTTTTGACAGTTTATGTGCTGTTGGGTCTCTGCTATTCCTTGGCATTTCTTAGCCATGTCTTTACTGAGCTTCTTGGATAATCTGTGTGTTGCCAAGAGGTGCTGCGGAGCTCAGCAGACACAGCAGAATGAATCCAAGGCTGTGGTCAACCTCTAAGGCAACGTAGACTTCCACCTGAGAGTGCTGGCTGGAGCAGGTTGAACCCCTGCACACCTGGTGGCCCATACTGCTGGGTGCAGATGTTTGCATTGGTGACCAGAGTTGGCTTTTTTGAGCCAGAAGGACAGGGGTGCTCAGGGATGAGCTGGGTTTGGATTTGGGCAGCCGAGGGGAAGGTTACCCCAGCCACCCTTCCTGCTGAGCGGTTGTGCTCTGCCTTCCCCATCCAATACAGCAGGGAAAACTGGTAGTAAAGAGCAAGCAAGAAGCAGCTTTTGCCTGCATAATTTTATGATTTTATCTAGTCCCTGAGCCTTCACTGTATTATCTCCTTAAATCAATGTGCCTGACGCTTTTGCTTTAGCACAGTTGAATGTATTACTGTCCTGGGTTGTAAAAGAAAAGCGTGTGCTTGCAAGCTTCCATAGGCTTCCTGGGAGGGTTTGGAGCAAATCTCCCAACGTGCAGCTGCCGGCTTCAATTCTCCCTTTTCATGCAGCTCTATTTTCAGCCGTGAACTATTGCGAGGATAAGTTGCTATATGCAAATGTGAGATTAAACCTTTTGTGTTTGCAGCATTTTCTGTTTGAATTGCTCAAAGAGCGGTTGCAGGTTCCCAGCTTTGGGCTCTGGCTGTGCAAATGCCCCAGCAGAGGGCTGGGAGTGCTGCTGCATTTGAGGCTCCGTGCTCCTGGGACAGTGAGTGAGTGACAGGATTGATAAAACCCCTGGGTGGGTGATTTGTACTGCAGGCAGCAGCAGCAGCACAAAGTGGGGGCTCTTTTGGTTAATGAATATTGAACTCCTCCTGTCTAACAGCAAGTTGTGTCCTACTCTGCAAATGAGCATCTTTGCAAGAGGCTGAGCTGCAGGCAGGAGGGGCTGCTTGGGAATTCATTAATTTCTCTCTGGGTGATGAGTGTGCTCCAAACAGGGCTCTGCTGGTCACCCAGTAGTTGGTGCCATGAAAGACTACTTTTTCTTTTTTTCAGTTGTTCAGTTAAAATTATTTTTCTCTCAAATATCTTTACTCAGGGTTGGATGCTTTTCTCTAGCTGCCCACATTGCATTTTCTACATGACAATGTCCTTAAAAGAATTGATGTAATAAATTTGTGCACTCGGCAGTCCCTAAATTCAGCTCTATTTGTGGCAGGAGTTCCAAAGGGCAAATGCATCTCAGAAATGTGACTGTGGCATGAAATGGTAATTGTAATGCATGGAAGATCAGCTGCTGAAATTTTTTTTTTTTTATTAGTGCAGATGAAAATTACTATGATGTTTCAAGTAGGGCATAAAATAATATCTTTAATCTCATTCCAAGAGGAATATTAACTTCACATTTTGTATTTCTTTTCTTTCCCAAACCTCTGAAAAATGCTTAGTATGTGACTTGAGTGTCTATTCTATCATGTTTATGTAGAAAGGTTTCTCTCTTTTTTATGCTCATAATAGGAAAAGTGTATTTTGATCTGTTGTGTTTTATGTAGTATACAAGTTCCAGTTCCTTTGATCAGAAAAGTCTCAGTTTTTAAGCAGGAATGTGCGTTTATCCCCATAGACAAAAGTGCATTAGGGAATACTTTTCCTAACAGGTCACTGCAGGTGAACTTCAATTTAAAATCCACCTGGAGTCAAACATTTGCTATCAGCAGGAATGCCTGGACAGCTGTGGCTTGTTTCCTACAGGTGAGAACCAATTTATTCCTGCAGACTTCACAGATACACGAGTAGTTCTCTTGAAGACTGACTGTAAATTGAGGTTCTGAGCAATGTCTGTGTGCTTGAGTCTTCACTTCTGGAGTTTCCCCAGCTGTCTTGGCATGAGCTGCAAGGATAAGCCCTTTGTAGACTTCAGCTGCGTCCTGTCTGTGACAGGTTAATCTGCTGCCCACGTCCGGGCCTCGGGGTGGTTGGCAGCGTGAAACCATCCCTGGAAATGGAAAGTAGTGCTCCCTCCTGCTGCCATTTCAGGGCTGGCCTGTTAGGAGAGGTGAGCGGCAGGATGTTCCCAGCTGCTCTAGCACCCCTGCGTGCTGTGCTGCTGCTCTACAGCCCAGGTCGTTCTGAGAGCCTTAACTGATGGCACTGGCCATGCCAAACATCCCTGAAGAAAGAGTGATGATTCTGCCAGCGTGACTCAGCACTCCTGCTCTGAACTGCCAAAACGGGAGGGTAAGCAGAGATGTGAATAATTAAGAGTTTTCATCCCAAGATAAGTTAACAAAAACATGGTTGTGGGCAAGCCAGGACTTCATACCTGCAAGTGAGGATGTGAATGTGTGTTCCTGTCACATTGTCCTGTCTCTGAGTGCTGCTGTAAGAGCATTAGGTGGTGTTTCAGGGGGGTTAATTGCTAGTCTAAATAGCATTGTGGGGGAAATTGTAGAAGACCTTGAAGAGAATATTAAAGGATTCAAGTATTGCTTAAAGTATTAACAGAAGAAGCACATGTAGGTGTGTGCATGCATGTGTGTAATTGACAAAGCAAAGCCTTTGAATTGGAAATCATTGGTACAGAAATACAGCTAAGGGTTTGGAATGGACTCAGTTCGAACAGCCATAGGGAGAAATCAGCAGTAAAAAGATGTATGGCAAGACATTCACTTTTTTATCAATATATTGATTATACTGAAGGTGGAGTGTGTGCAGAGACGGGTCTTCTGGTAGAAAAGGAAAATGTATTTTGGGAAATAGGAAAAATCACTGAAAGTACTTTAAGATATTCTTAATAGTTCTTTCTAAAAGTGTGGAGAGGGTCCTAGTGAGTTTTGCTTGGTGTTCCAGGATGTTGAAGACTGTCCTCTGTTTGGGAAAACTTTGCACAGGTGAAGAAATCGGTGTGGTCTAAGACTCCACAGGTATAAGAGAAAGAAAATAGTGATATAAAAATATTTATAATGACAAGAAATTGCACACTGCTGAAGTGACACTTCTGCTGTGAATAATTTTCCACAATAAAAGTCAAGAATTTGGCATCCTGGTGAGTTGACTTTGGCTGTTTGCAGTGAGAGTGCTCAGAGATGTTCCTGAGGAGGCCGGGCTGGTGCTTATTATTCCAAAGAACAACTCAAATAGTCTTTCTCTATCAGCAGCACGTGGTGTGCTAAGGGTTATGATCAGCTGGCCTGGGGAGTGAACACCTGCAGTTGTGTGGTCAAGATGTTGTCTATCCCAAATGCCTTACCTGCCTTGGAGCCCTCCCTCTCCGTGCAGTGCTGGTGAGAGTCCCCTCGTCTGAGCTGAGCACTCTGTGGGTGTAGAGCTTTTTGTAGGCAAACTTTTGGGAAGAATTTGGAGGAAGTGGCTTTGGGAGTGTCAAAGGTTTTGCTGGGCAGAGACCTGATAACTCACACTGCTCTTTGTGCTCTTGGTCTGTCTGCTGGTCACCTTGTCAGTGATGCCCCTGCCCTCTGTCAGCAGGTTTAGGGTGTCTGGGGCACTGTGATGGAAAGCTGCCACGTCTGTGTGCTCCAGAGTGAAGTGGGAGCAGGTATCCGTTAGTGCTCTCCATCTTTTCTGTTTGCTGAGCTCTGCACTCACACACTTGTTGGTCCCAAGGCCGCGTGGATTTCTGCACAGTGCTCGGGATGTTGAGCCCGTCCTGTCCATACCCTGCAGTGGGCACGCTGCACAAACGGTGTTAACCCCATCCAAACTCACTCTGTGAGTTTGAGTCAGCTCACTCTGTGGCTGACTGTTCACATGAGAGTGCACTGTGGCCCCCAGGTACTGACAGTGTGAGAGATGTGATACCTGTGCAGTGCAGGGTATGGACCCAGTTCATTGCTTTGTACTGCAGAGCATAAACCTGCCCCAAGAGCCTTCTGGTCACAGGAGGCAGCTCATCCCTGTCTCCTGAGCTTTTGTATAACCGACAGGCTGAGCTACTGTGGCTTTTTTTACTACTAAGTGCTAAATCTTTGAATGTACCAGCTCCTGTAGGAGGTATTGGTATTTTTAAGGATTGCTTGGCTTCCGCTTGTAAATATGCTGCTTGTATTCCTGGATGAAGATATTCTTGGAATACTTTAGTGTGAACCCTCCAGTGGGCAATCTTTTATTCCAGAATAATGGGACTTTGTCCAATTTAACATAATGTACTTTGGAAGTGGAAGCCTGTAGCTTGTTGCGCAGGAAATGCACTCATTTACCAAATCTCATTAATTAACTGGCACCTATTTAAGGGAAGTCTCTTCTCTCATGTGGTGCTTAAAACCTCATCTATCATAAAAAATAGCTCTTTAGTTTTTTAGAATTCATCTTTGATTTTACAAATGGTTCCTTCCTTCTGCATATTAAAAGTAATTTTTCTGCTGTTTCTTGTTATGAAAAAGGGACCTCAGCTTTGAGAATTACAGTTTAAGCTGCTCAGAGTTGTGTGGCAGCTCTGTGCTTGCTGCCAGAAGCTGGGACTGTGCACAGGACACTGTGTCTCTGCCGTTCAACATAATATTCTACGTGATGAAAAACTAAAGTAGCTGTTTTTTTCTTCTGTGTGTAGCCCCCACCACTTCTGAAAGGTACAAGATTAATCTCCTGGCTGCCAATCTACAGAGCTTTGCTCACAGCAGAGACATCCAGCAGTGCCTGCACAGCACCAACTGTGCCAGACAAACCTCGTCACCTCTCCTCAGTGGGCTCTGTAGAAATAGCCATGCAGACGTTTCTCCTCAGCCACCTCGTCTTTGCTCCTTCCCTTGCTTCACTTTGTCATTTCCAGGTCACTTCCCTTGCCTTTGTCAGCATGTTTAGCATTGCTCCGTGTAGGCACTGCCCTCAGGAGCACTGTCATGCATACTAAATCCACGGCTGGGGCCATGGTGTGGAGTGGCCCATCCACTCGGGAGTGAGATATAGCCGTGGGGAAGAACAGGCAAGCTGCTGACCTTCTGGAGGTCAGCTCTGTGCAGCCACACAGGCACCTTCTCCTGTCCTCCCAGAGTCAGGGTGCCAGGGTGGCCCCTGTGCGGGTGGGTGCTCTGCTTCTGCCACCCCTGGCTGCTCTGACTTACCTTCAGTGGTGCCAGAGCCAATCTATTTCAGTAATGCAATTATTCACATTGAGCTTAATCAATGAGCCACAGAGCAATCTACTGGTGGCTCCAATCAGTGGAATTACTCAGAAGGATCAAAATGAGCTGCTCTTTCTGAAAATGAAGCTGTCGTTCACACAGAAATGAGTTCAAGGGAGCCCTCCTCTTTATGCAGGGCATGCTGTGACTCAGAGTACCTGTTCATGGAAGTCCTTGTCTTGCTGTAATGTAGGAGTAGGGGTCTGTGCACGTTTGGGAGGATGAGGATCCCACAGCAGAAGGGCCAGGGTGATGACCTTACTGAGAGAATACAAATAAAGGGCTGCAGAGAATCCTGCAGTTTGCTGTCTCCCTGCCAGCAGCACCAGTGCAGTGGAAATAAAGATTGTTTCGGTGGGGCCCAGCTGCGTGTCTCGAGGACAGTGTGGCACAGCCCAGGCTGTGATCACCGCCTGAGGTGGAAGTTTGTGCAACTGTCCAGCTGTGAGCTGCTGTGTCTGGTGCCTGTTGTCCCCATGCAAATGTTCCTTACACCTTCAGCACCAACCGCTGAACACACAGCATGTGGGCAGCTCCTCCTGCCTCTCTCACATGTGCTCGTCCTTCCCAATGACAAGAATACACGGGGGATTTCAGGGAGTGGGGAGGGATTTGGCGTGGAAGCTGGCGCTCCTCTGTGCTTGGCAGGGCTTTGTCCAGGCTCACAGCTCTGTGAGGGGAGGCCAAATGTGCACCCCTGTCTGAGCGTGCCTCGGCACAGCTGTGGGGAGGAATCCTGCAGATTGTCAGCCCCGTGCTGTGATTTTTATGTGCGCATCTCTGCCTGCACTGGTTATGTGTTCCTCTGCAAACCTGCCTGTGTCTGCTGACTAGACCCGAAATCCCACAGTGCTGTCTCCTCCCCCATGTGTGCCAGATGCCACTTGCTCACTGAGACCGTGGCTTGAAGGTTTTACCCTGCCCATGAACTGATGCCAAAAGGGAGTCTCTTTCCTCTTTTGGAGCTGTGAATCTCCTCCCTCTCCCTTGCCTCAGGTTCGCAGGTTGTGGGACTGACAGGACCAGGCTCCTGGGCTCATTCTGTGGGCAACATTTGCTTTTGATAAGGGGTAGTGCAGTCCTTGGAGGGGTTTTACCTCTCAGTGTTTTCATTTTCTGCTACATCAGCAGGCTGAAGAACCTCATCCCACTGTCTGCCAGTTGCTGTCTGTTGCAAGGAAAGCAACAGGCAGCAGTGGAAGAGCAGGCTCTCTACTTCACTCTCTGCATGGTCACACCACACTATATTCAACATCCAAATGCTGTCTTGCCTACTTCTTACCTTGGATGTGACTGCAAGTGGAAACTGCTGAGCTTTTATATAATTGGTTTTGAGTTCTGAGCATCAAAATGCAGCCACAAATAGCTGTTTGGCTCTATAAAGCTAAGATGTTGGGTGCGCGTAGTGATTATTTGATGTCAGACTCTTAATCTGGCTGGGCTAAGTGAGAAAACTGATGGTGAGATCCAAATACTTTCGTGCTTTCAGAGACCTCAGTTCCCAAACTGGAGATTAGGCCCAAATGTTCATGGCAATCCTTCCCAAAATGCCTCATCCCAAAGGGCGTAACACTCCCCGCCCATCTTTGGGCCTTCAGCTCAAGTTCTTGCGTTCAGTTCCTGTCCCTGATCATCACATGCTGTCCTGCAGAGGTAAGGGGGAGACAAATCCGGAGGCATTTTGAATTGCCAGAGCCATTTGTATCTTGTATATTTGTAATCTAGCTGGGGAGGGGGGTTCGTTCTACACTACATTACTGTTTATTTAAGGTATTGGTTTGGGTGTTTGGACAGTTTTCGTGCTTTATTTGTACTCTTCTCAATAGATGTTTATATGATACAGAAAACCTAGTTAGGATTCCTGCTGCTCAGTAAAAATGAAGGCATAATTGAAAAACATCCAGTTGTACCCAGTTTTTCAACTCAGTTCAGATCCCTGATGAGGGAACCCAAAATGTGGATGAGAAAGCCAAAGTGCACAAGTAACCAGTGTGTCCAAGACACCAGTCTGTCTCTGAGCACGTCTCTGGCATTGCTGTTTCTCTTGATTTATAGGAGTAAGCGTGGTAACATTGTGATACGTGCTGGCAAAACGGAACTCCTCATGGCAGCCTCTGCAGGCTTTAGGCATCAGTTCAGCAAAACACAGAACCATCCGAGCAACTCCATCTCTGCTGGATGGGACATTTGTATGTTTACTAAATTTTGAGCACATGAGTAGCTTTGTTGGCTGTTGCATTTTGAAGCACACATTTAAATGATTTACTGACCTGGGGCCTACACGCAGATGTGAATATTTAAAAATAAAATTGAAGCATCAGTCCGGATTGTGAATCTGAAATTCATCTTTTCAAGGCAGTCTTGAGGATTTAAGCAAACATTTTCCATTAAGTTTAGTGGAAGATACATGCTTTAACTCCTGTGGACTGCTTTGAAAAGCATCAAGTGTTCCAGTGTGAGGCCCTAAATGCTGGATGTCTTTGTATTGCAGGTATGTTCTCAGCTCTGAGGATCTTGTAACATCTCCTGGTCACTGTTTTGCATCAGGATTCTCACTGTTCTTGTCACACTGTGTCACAATTTTAGCTTCATGGTACTTAGTTAGTTTTATCTTAAAATAACAGTTCCTCATCCTGATCGGTACAGTTTCAGTGTCTAGTCTTATTTCTACTTAGCATGTGTTGCAGGGGGAGATGAACATTTGCAGCCTTTAAATTCCTGAGGGAAGCACTTGAAACACTTGACAGCATTAACCATAAGCACTCTTGCAGTTAGGGAATAGGAATTTGATAGACTTGTGCATGTGTTTTTAAATCTGGATGCTTTAACATCAGTCTCCTGACCTGTTGCATTGCTGGGGGAGCATTTGGTGCCAGCCTGGCACACGCAGCCTCACAGCCTCCCACATGGGCATCAACCAGACATGTGCACTGGGAGACTGGGTCTGTCCTGCTGTGGTTTTAGCATGAACCTCAGCTGGATGACTCTCCTACCTGTCTTTCTGGAAAGCACTTACAGTTATCCCAGTTTCTCATGTTTCTTGATGCTCTGCCTTCTTTATAGTGGTGCTCCAGGGATTCCAGATTGGTGCAGCAAGTGTAATTTCTGTGTGCTATTTGTAGAACCGCTTTGGTTTTTTGGAGGTAAAACTGTTTTCCTTCAATTCTGCCTTTTGTTCCTAGGCACAGTGCTTGAGGCAGAGCGTTTCATTAAAGATTTATGTAAAGCAGGGGCTGGTCTCTGAAGCAGGAGGATAAAGCTGTGCTTCAGAATGCTAATGCAGGGCTGGAGCAGTTTGAGACGTGCATAATGCAGTGCTGGTTGGCACGAGCTGATGTCTCATCCAGGAGAAGGAAACTTGCTCCATGTTGGTCTTTGCCACCTTGTAACTTGGAGGATAGTTCTGGTTTCAGTGTAGGTGAGGAAACAGAAACATCCTGCAGGCAGGCCCTGCCAGGAGTCCTGAGAGTGCACGGGCTGGGAGGAGTGAAGGGGTTTTGGCTCTGGAGCTGGGGTGGCAGCAGCCACTGCACTGAGCTCCATTTGTTGGAAGGAAACCACAACCATGTGATTTTATTCCCTCTCTGCCCAATCCTCCCTTTTCCAGCTGGCATGAGCATGTGGAGGTGAAGCTCATCTTACGTTTCCATCACTGAAACCTCTCTGATGACTTCTGCAGTGGCTGAAATGTATGGAGAGTGGCCTTTCTTCTGCCCCTGGTTCCCCAGCGCTGTCGTGGTAGGAAATCCAGAGAGTGTGTCCAACTTTGAGGCACTTGTGAAAATTTACAAGAGCAGCCAGAAGCGCTGGTGTGAGTGGCTTCACTGAGTACCTGGCAGCTGCTGCAGTGCTGCTGGAAAGCTGCCTTGTGGGAGAGCACATGTGTTCCTACAGAGCTGGGAGCAGGGACTGTCCCAGCCCCATCCCCAGCAGCTCGTGCAGAGCCAAGCAGCCTCTGTCTGACAGCACTAACCAGATACCTCAGAGCATATGGAGCTTCCCCTGGGCTCCACAGCTGTGCACAGGAACCCACAGCACTCTTTCAGAACAGTGCTGTTTACTGTTCGTGGCAGGTGCAGCTCCTGTTCCCCACTTCGCAGGCAAAGCTCCTTCCTGTCAGGAGGCACCCAAAGCTCCCAGGGACTTGCCAGCCTTCAGCCATGCATTAATGTGTTGCTGAGCTGTTTCTTTGGATGTAAAGGCATGACAGGAAATGGGGCTTGTATTCATGGAAATGTAATTATGTATGTTGTGTAAACTAACTAGTAAAAGTAATTCTGGAACTCATAACAGGACAAGATTTGAATACTTATTAAGCAAAACAACGGCAGTTGCTGTGTAGGTTGGAATAAACATCTTTATCCAATAGGAAAGGCTGTGTTGTCCCGTCCCCCCTTTATAACCCTGGCAGCTGGAAATGACCATCCTGCAGGCCTTGTGTGGGAGGCTTTGGCAAATGCGGTTCTGGATTGTCTCTGCTGCGTGGAGATCATGCAAGTTACAGGATAAAAGACTGGAACAAGCTTGCCTGCACAGGCAGTGCCCTTCCAGCTAATCTCCTGAAGATAGGATCTATATATCCCTTTGAAGTCACTCATGGAGAGCCATGATAATGTGGAAATCTCTTGGACTGTCTCCTTCTGCCATCAGCTCCAGCCGGGCTCACAGGCCAGGCTGCTGCATTGGATGTGTGAGAAGCAAATGCTGCTGGAGGATGCTGGGCATGCAGAGGGTGTGTGGTGAACAGCCTTGTCTAGGGATCAGCGGAGTAGGGCTTGAGTTGAGGCTGAAATTTCAGCCAGAGCAGCGTTAACAGCTCGAGTGTGAAACAGCTCTAAGTTGGAGAGCCCAAAGGGGTGGTTGGAGATGGTCTTTGTGGTGTGAGCTCCCAGCTTACATCAGCTGTATGAAACATTGCACTGCCTTTCACTGACATGTCAGACCTAGGACTGATTGGTTTCACTAATTTCACCACGTACCTGAATTAATATAGCAGACTGTGACACTCATTTACAGTTTGTTTTGAGGTAAGGCTGTCACAAATTGGAAAGTCCAGTCCCAGTCCTCTTCACATCAATCATCTGCATGGAGGACACCAGCCAAGTGTATATTTTAACAAGAACACACCTAGAGAAACACCTGGTGGTGTTTGCACTGCATTTGCCAGAGGCAGGTAGTGCCAGCTGATAGCTTTTATAAGGGAAAGTTCTGAGAAACTCGAGTTATTCTGGTGCAAATCAATTTGATTGCAATGTGAGTAGAGCTATAGATTAAGACTGGCCAATGTTGTTAATCATAAGCAAGGGATAGTTTTCTAGTTCTCCTAAACTGTGGAATACGAATTGAAAAAGAACCCAAATCTATTTCTTCATTTTTGTTGTCTCCATTTTTGGGCAGTACCTGTGATGTAGGACAGCTAAATGTCACCTGGCTTACCTGTTGTGTCTTCAGCAACGAATGCAGGCAGCCGTCAGCTTCCAGTGACTTTCAGCATCTCTGCAAACAAGCACTGGAAATGGTTTTGCTGATGTACAGACAATGTCAGATCTAGAAATAACAGGTTGGCAGTGTCAAGTTGTTGTTTCCCAGCAGCTTTGGAGGACAGGGTATACTTGAAATAAATTTATCAGGTAGGATTTCAAATTGGCCAGGGCTGTAAGTAACAGTTTATTGAGCTTATTTATGATGTGGCACCTAGGAAATGAAATGGAGACATGTCAAGTGCTTTCAACACCAGCCAGCACAGTTTAATGCCCCCTCCCCCTCGCTTGGAAGCTCTGTCTTGGCTTCATGCCGGAAGCATATTATTGTAATAAAACACATTCACATTCTAGGTGGTAAATGGAATTTACCCAATAATTAAAACTAGAAATAAAATAAATTCATTCATCATCTTCATTCCCAGCATAGCTGACATTCTTGCCACTATATATGGTATAAAAATGTGCACCTTGGGCTTTTTAGCTGTTCATGGTGTAATGACCAAATCCATCTGTGAGAGTCTTGGGAATTGAAGCAGAAGCAAAGCCACACAAAAGCTGGATCTGAGCAGTTCCCGTAAAAGATGTTTCCATAGTCTCTTCTCCTGAATTTGGACTTTGGCCCAGGCTGAAGCCCATCTTCCTTCCAGACTGCTGTTTGTTACCATTGTACAAAGACAGAACAGCCTCAAGTTCCTCAGCTGAGTAACCATCTGTCTGCCCTCCCACACAGACACCTGAAGATGAGATAATGTTAAAAAGAAAACAAATAATTTAAGTAATTTTAAAGCCTCAAATGTGTCTTTCTACAATCTTTAAAATTCCCAATGTATTTTTTAAATGTGTGAATAGGATAGATATATTCTTGTTTAGGGAGTTTGCTTGATACATTACAATTATGCATTCAGTTTGGTAGAGTTGTTTCATAATTGTGCAAAAGGTCTGTGCAAACACACAAACGAGTTGGATTCAGTCCTGAGGGCCAGCAGCCCTTCTGCAGACCTGGGGCTTGGGAAGAGTGACGTGAGCCCTGCAGTCTGCTTTGCAAGTTATGTCTCTTTGTGCAGTCTTACCGAGTAAAGCCTTAGTAAGCAGTCAAATAATCCAGTACAAGCAGCACAACTGAGCACAGCTATTTCTTTTCAGAGGAGTGCTTCCTAATATTAGGATAAACTTACACAAAATAGAAAAATTAAAGACAACTTTGAAATGAATCCTGAAATGCAGCTAGAAGGATCTTGGATTAAAAACCTCTTGTGTGCAGCTTTATGAACAAACAACTTCATCCGTGATAGATTGCAAGCCCTGAGCATACATAACAAGGCAATTAAGAGAAAGCACAGTCAATGGAATAATATTGCATTATCTTTTTGTTTCACGTAAGTCCTGTATCTCCTTTCCACTGCCAGTTTGCTGTAAATTGCACCTTGTCATTAATAGGATTATTGATAACTCTGCCAAACAGAGCTTCTGCAGAATTTTGTGTTTGCTAAAATGCCTCCTTCACCATTTAAAAGTGTTACTAATATGCTTTAAACATTAATCTTGTACTGTTAATACTCTAGGTTACAGGCAGCAGCAAGTAGTCACTAAAGCTGGAAGACAGGGACGCTCTCCTTCTGTGAGATGCCGTGTGTCCAGCTGGTGGAATTATTTTCAAGTCTCTAAATGCTTAAAAGTGAATTTGTCCTTCTACCATGGTGCAAGTTCAGGCGTGAATTCCACCCTGGATAAATTGTCTTGTACCATGATCAAGTGTTCCCCACCCAGACAAGTGGTACTTTCCTTTGCTTTCACCCTCTCCTGCAGCTTCCTTGGAGGCAGCAGCTGTGGTGCAGGTGGCACCAGGCTGTTCTGCTGGTGTTGGCTCTGTGGGTGGCTTGTGCTGGCCTTGGCCACAGGGACACGGTGATACACAGTTTCAAAGTCTGATGGCCTCTGGGTCAGCTGAAGGACGTGGGTTCACATCCAGCAACACAAACTCTTCATCTCCTGCCAGTGAGGCTGTCAGCAGTGGGGCTGCAATGTCACACAAGTCACACGCTGTCGCTCTGCTTGGACCCAGGGTGGATGACTGCAGGGCATGGGCTCATTTGGGGATAAAAGGCAGAATTGTGGCTGGAACTTTCTCCAAACCACTCTTCTTTGCAGAGCAGCATCGCATCTCTGCAGCTTGGGTCTGGGTTTCAGCCAGCTGCTTCTGCTCTTTGTCATCCTGTCCTGTGCAGGTGTCATCGTGGCACCAGTAGTGTGGCTGTGCAGGACAGATCTCCTCTGCCCTTGGACAGCTCCCCAAATCCTCCCCGCCTGATGTGGTCCCACAGATGCTGAGTGGGATTCCAGAGCAGGGCTAGTAAGCAAAGGTGTCATTGCCCATCACTGCAGTTTATTAGGAAGACTTATGTTGCAGGATTATCCTGGACTACTTTGCTCTTGCTGCGAAGTGCTTTATTACTGACAGGTCTGAAAGCTGCAGAGGATTTGTAGAAATGAAAATAAATTACTCTCCCATCTCTGGTGAGAGCCAGAGATCGTCTGTCACTGCTTTTGGTGTCCCACCTCCAGCTTCAATCCAGGTTGTTTTCTGGACCATGAGCTCATTCAGGTGATCATTGCTGCATCCAGTGTGCCCTGTCTCTGAGTAGGATTCTGTAGTGCACAGTCCAGCTCAGACTGAAATAACACAAATGGATTTAATCGTTATTTGATGGAGCTGTGTGGTATCAATCTGACATTGTAACAAGACACAAACAGATGTGCTGTGGTACTATCCTGATACTTTCAGGACAGTGACCAAATTCAGGCCAAACAAAAATGGTGCAGAGCAATTCCTTGGGATTTTCGTTTCCACCAATGTGGGGATGTTCAGATATTGTTGAAGTCCATGGCCTGCATGGACTTGGAGCAGTGACCACTGTGTGCTCCTGCAGTCCCTTCTCTAGCTTGTGTAAAGCAGCGATTGAGGCCTCCTGCTCAGTCATTTAGAAGACGGTTGTTCTCTCAAAGCAGCAGTTTGTCAGACTGTAATTTTAAAATTACATTGTGTTTTTCTAGGACTTGGCAGAACTTCTCCAAGACTTTTAAAATAGTACTCCAGAAAAGCTCATTCCTGGTGCAATTAAAAATGAAAAGAAGGAGGAAGAGTGGTTTGAAATGAACTGTTTGTTTGGGAGCTGGGTTTTTGTTTTGGTTTTTTCTGAGAGAATGGTGCCTGAAACTCTTGCTTTTGAAGATGTATTCCCACGCTGAGTCACATGCAGGGTTCCTGCAGGACAGCCTGGCTGGTGTTTTAGGGGTTGATATTTGTTGACTATTTCAGTGATGTTGCCTGTGCACAGCAGTGGTGTCTCACAGAGGAGGGCTGCAGGCATGCCCCGAGATAAGTTGATTCAAAAGGTAGGCACTGCCTCTTGGCTGCTTTAATTTTCCTCCTGCCAGGTTCACTGTGCTGGTGTGATTGCAGCACGCACCAGGCTGGAGTTGCCATCTTTCACTGGGTGACAAGGACAAACATTTCTGCCTTCAGAGAGAATGAAGGTTTCTCTATTGTGTGTCACTGTGTCTGGGGAGCATGTAACTGCATGTCACCTGTGACAAACGCAGCATTAGAAATAAGTCTGCTGTGGGTTAAGAGCCTCTGTCTGGAGGTTATGTGGCTGTTATGCTACTAAATGTCACTTTAACTTACAGAGTCTCGCTCCAGCCTTATTTCTCAGTGCTTGGGTTGGTGAGCGTGAGGTTTTGTTGCTGCTCCTCATGAAGTGCATAACTCAGTGTGAGTAAAGACACCCATCTAAAACCATAATGTACAACTACATTAAGCCCCATTAGTTAAGAGTCAGACTGGTTACAAATGAGGGTGAAATGGCCATTTCATAACTGCATCTGTCTCTTCTCTGTGTGCATGTTTAATTCTTTGAACAAAGGGTGGGGAATTAAGAGACACCTCTGTGATACATCTGGTGCCATTTTGAGCCAGCCCGAGTCTGGGAGAGCAATCATATTTTCATCATCTCTGTGAGTCACCACAAAAGGTGCCAGCTCAGGTTTGATTGCTGAGATTGCATTGTTGCTGAAGTGTGAGACATGGGGTAGAAGGAACACAACGTGGTATTTTGCTGCAAGACTGAGCTCAAGATGCTGACAATTTGAAAAACTTGGTTTTGACTTTATGTGCCGAACAAATTTACTGTTGGAAGAACACGTTGGCCACGTGATGATGTCATTTTCATAGAGTCACTTTACTGATGGTGCCCACAGCTCAGCAGAAGGCTTGGTCTGAACACAAAGACCTCTTCAGGGTTCATCTAAGTCTCCTGGTTGGAAGAAAGCCAGTACTGATGTGATACTGAAATGTAGGTAGTGAAACTACTCATCCAGTAAAATTCCTGAACTCACTTGCAAATCAAAAGTGTCGTTGAACTGCCTAGAGAAGGTGAAAATTATCAAAGATTTGCAGATGTGAGAGAGAAGAAAAAAAAATCTGAGGATTCTACAGAGGATGAAGACATGGTGCTGGACCAAACTCTTTCTTTGTGGAAGGGTCGTTTGGAACTTGGAAACTCCTGGAGGCTTTTGTAGAAATGAGCATTGAATAATGATGGACCGAGCTCCAGAATAACCTCTTGACTCTGGCTTCTCATGGTGCGTGGTGTGGCAGGGAAGCAGAATGAAGAGCTGGTGTAACATGAAAAGCTTTAAAAGCGGAGGATTTGGGAATTTTGAAATTGAGTTCTCAAAGAGAAGTCACTCAGCTGGCAAAATGGACTACAGTCCTGAAAAATGATGGTGGATTGTAGCATATGTGAGACAGAACTTTTTTTGCCCCCAGGTAATTGTGGTAGCCATCTAACTGCTCACTATGTTAATACAAATTTTAAACAAGAAAGCAATTATATATTTATGAATGGCAGGCACACACTAAAAAATGCCCTGGACAGTCAAGAGGAATGTTGGTCATTAGTGGGGTAAAAGATGCATAGTAGGCTAAATCGCTTAATTTCCCACACATTTCCGGATTTGGCCAGTGGGAAAGATTTCGCTGAAACGATCACAAAACAGACTGAGATAATCTTGGCCAATATCCTCCTTTTTGACAAAACAGATTCTAATAATAAAATCCTGCGTTTGATCACTTATCCCAGTGAAAAGCTTTTCGTGGTCCTTCCTTTTCATAGTGTTTAATAGGCTGTAGCACCACTGCCAACCAGCCCAGAGCAGGAAGGGAAGGAGAGCTTTGTGCTGGCCTTGGCAGGAAGGTCAGGTCACAGATCTGGCCAGAGTGCAGTGGCATTTGCAGGGACCAGCTGGGGGCTTTATTGAATGTGTGGGATGGGAGTGAATGGGAGCATTGGTGTGAAGGGGGGGATCTTCACAGATACCTCTATTTAGAAGATAGTTCTTGAACAAAATGCTTGTTACAGTAAGGAGTGCATTCAGATTGGGTGAATTCCTTCTATTTCCCAAAAGGGCTCCCATGCCAGGACTGATGGGGACTCTTGGCCTCACTGAGATACACAGAGCTCCAAGTGAGGTGATGTGGCTGCAGGTGTGCACTGCTGAGCAGATAAATAGCAATACATCTCTGCTTTTGGACACTGCATCTTCTCTGGAGTTTAATCTGCTAAAACTCTTTGAAGAACTTAAATATGCAGAGCTCTGTCTAAAACTGAATTATGTCTTGTCTTGAACATGTAGAACAGTGTGGCGTTTTCAAGCAATCTCTTGAGTTTCTGGGTTGGGTTTTTTTCACTGGCTATTAAAAGGCACCCGATTCTACCATGTTGTTTTAAAGACTGAGTATTTCAATTTTGTGGATATTTTAAGTCGGCATCCTTGAAACCAGCCTGTTTCTCCAAGTCCCAGACATGTCTTCTGAAAACACTGTAAATGTCATAAGAAGCGATTTCACTGTACGGCTGCCCAGAGCAGACATATTGATGTTATTTAGCCTTCACTTGCCAAGCTGAGCGTTAGGATTGGGTTTTCACATGTGAGGCAGCTATCAGCTTTACAGATAGCCATATTTTCATAAGCTGCATTTGGCTGTCACACCTTCTCCTGTAGTTTCTTGATATGCAAACAAGTCTCGGTTATATATGCTCCTGGCGTATAAACTGATATCCCTGAAGAGTTCCTGATTATCCTTCCATTAACTTTTACTCTCCTCTCTCTCCTTTGGGGAGGTAACAAGTAGTCTTTCCTCCATCATGGGTTTCCACCTGGTTACCTCCCTGCTTCCGTGCTAAAGAGATTCTCTCAGTAGGGAAGTACAGTCTGTGGAATTTCAGTGCCATCTAAAAGTACAGCAGGGACTGCTGAAATGGGAATTCGAAAATTTGAAATTCAAGGAGGGCATCCTGATCCTGAAAGTGCCCTCCCAAAGAACAGAATAACCATACACATCTAAATGCAGAGTTGTAGTGAAGCCAGGGATCGGGGGCTTTGCTGTTTGTACGTGGTGTTTCAGCTCCTCAGCTGTACTGCTGGGAACTTTAATGGAGGCTTGTGCAAGGCTCTACTATTCTTACGTTTTCTGGTCTAATTAGTGTTGTTTACAAACCAGCATTCAGCCCCACTTCTTGCTTTCGCTCAGCACCTCACACTTCACAATGTTTCTCACTTCCATGGTTTTCTCTTTATGGATTGTTTCTAAATCAGATTCCTATACTCCATGTCCATCATAGCTGCAGCGGGGGACATCCTAGCAAAGCATTCAGCAATGGAATCTTCACTTGTGCTTGTCCATCCTCCTGCAAACTCATGCAACAGTAAATGTTTGTGTGGATGCAGCCTGAGTCCTGTTCCCAAAGGCTGGGTCCATGGAGGGTGTATTGTGCTGGGAACCCACCCATGCAGGTTTTTGCACATGCTGCTGGCTTGTCCCCTAATCTCTGTGATTATTTTAATTCTAAGTGTTCTTGAAACAGTCCTTGAGGCCACTCTGTGCTACCACGTATTCCTGCTTGGATTGTATCCAGTTGACGAAGGGCTGTGTGTATCTTCTAGTTACTGCCTTAAATTGAGCATAAAGCAGGATTCTTGTCAATATTCTTTGTTTGTAGCAGGATGCTGGCTCAGCTTCTTTAGAATTATTCAAACTGAAATAATTACTTAGTTGAATAAACATTTCAAGACAAGTTGCACGTCACATTTCTGGTTTTGGTATTAGCGCTCTTAGAAAATTTGCAAATACCAGAGACTGCGTTTTTGAATGTGATCTCTAACCTTGTTGCTGTAAATACTGATGTGAGCCTTCAGTTGTATTTGGGGAGCAAAGGTGACTCCCCTTAGCCACATGAGCAGAAGCATACTTGTGGAATACTCACACTAATTTCAAGAGCTTTTTGAGACCACAGAACAGAATTAAGATGGCAAGAATAGCCCCAACTATGAGGTGATGCCAGACCTAATTTGAGCATGTGATTCATCAGGTTTCCCATGCAGAGTAGAAAGCCAAGAGTTTTCTTCAATCGCATGTATAAATCTACAGGCTTGAGAGATTACAGGTGACATTAGACTCTTCCTTTTGACATACTCCATGTTTGCATATCTGTAGATGCATAGTTTCCAGAAATTCCCCTGTGGAATTTAAAGTCCTTTGTCTGTCTGTGCAGGTCTGGAGCCTGAGAAGATTAAATAAGGGTGAGACATTTAGCCACAGGGTAACAACTCTGGTGTACATTCAAATTTTGTATCAGCCAGTTTGTTATATTATTAAAATAGTACAATTTCATAACAGTGAGGGTTGCTGCTTTTAAAACCTCACTGTTGCTCAAACAATATGCAAAAATGAAGGAATGACTATAGTTTTTATATACTGGGTGCTATCTGTAGACACAAATTGGGATTTTCACTGTCCATGTACAGCATATCCTTTTCCAAGCACTTCAGAGGGGTGTCTATGTCCCCATCTGAGCTGCCTAAGCTTTAGGCAAGCTGCTGCCCTGCAGTCTTGGAGGCTGGGGGGAAGAAAACCCATATGTGTTGTTTAGGGCTTCTCAGAGAACTAAAATAATCAGTAATTAAAGCTCTGTGCCTTCTGACGGGTCACATATCTTTTTGATCTACAGGATTTGCACCCTTGACACCATCTTTTGAGAAGCACTTCCAAAAAGTATGGAATGAATGTAGATTATGTGGGAAATATCTCAATAGTGTGCTCACACAGCTCAAGTCAGCACAGTCTCCCACTGTTAACTGGACATGTCCCTTATGGAAATTGGCTTTGTAGCCCACATTTCAATTGCTGAAGTTATGAGGTCAGCAAGTGCAGTTCAGAATTTAGCTCATTTTGTGTATATCTTGGACTATGTTCACCTCTGGGTTTTATACCACAAAAATCAGTGGAATAATGCCAAGAAAAAATTCGTCTCCTAATATTTAGGATCAGCTCTTCTGAGAGGAGCGTATTTCACTGAGCTTCCTGCCATAGTTCTAGGAAGGGTTCTGGTCCTGGTTCCTGAGGGTTATAATTTCTGCATGAGCACTGAGAATCACTAACAAGAGCAGGTTTTGGATGTATGTTAAAACTCTTGCTTCAGGGTACGAACTATTCTGCTAACTCGGGAGCAGAAAGAGGCTGCTGTAGTGGGCAAAGTGTTGTATTTCTGCCCCCTGCAGTGCTCTTGCCTAAGATATACCCAGTGGTGGCCAGCATGAGAGGCAGGTGGGCGAGCTGGATGGAGCATGGGCAGTTCCCATATTTCTCTGAGAGCAGATTCTTGATCCCGAAGCCAGGGCATCACATTGCTGGTGCTTTGATTGGAAGCTAAAAACTAATGTCTGCAGTCCTTCTTAATGACAGACTTGTAGCAGTGATCACAGAATTGTCTTGCAGAGTTAATTTCGGCTAATGAGCAATTAGTCAGCTCAGCAGTGACTCTCCCTTGCCCGTGTCCCCTGGGGAAGGGGTGGTCAGGGCTGAGCATGGTGCTTCCCTGGGGTGTTGGGAGCCCCAGCATGTGGGCCCAGCACCCTCACCTGCGCTGCTGCTTGGGCTGCAGCTCAGGCTTCCTCCTTCTGAAGCAGAGGGATTTATTTTCCAGCTACAGACTTGCAGTGTTATCCTAAATGTCAGCAGTCTCATCTTTCTTTTCTTTCCTTTTTTTTTTTTTTTTTTTTTTAATACTTGATGCAGCCAGAGAAAATCTGTCGGCCGAAGACTCTTTTGCCTGCCCAGAGGATGGACTTGCATGGTCTTGAGCATATTCCAGGGTGGGTGTGTTCGGGTTTGGGGACAGCCAGGGATGCTGCTGCTGCTTGCTGGGCCCGTGCGGGAGGCGCGGGGCTGCCTCGGGTCACGCTGCGGCTGCGGGTGGTGGGACTGGGAGCGGGCACAGATGGTGCTGCAGAAGGGGAAATCCAGAAGCTCATGAGCTCATTTCTTTTAGGGAGACGTGTCCATATGTCACCCATAGAGGATGAGAGCCTGCTCATCAGTCTGGAGCACTCTGAGGCTGCCGGGAGCGAAATAACCCGAATCTACGTCTAAGCTGGAGCCTGGTGCTGGCTGTGCTGATGGAGGCCCTGTGCTCTGTCCACCCTCCCTGCCAGGGAGGGAAGTCCTGAGTGTCTGAGTGTTCAGTGTCTCTCCTGCCCAGGGCTGAGAGGGAGCACTTTGCTAGGGAGCTTGCGTGGCTGGATCCATCACTGACAGGCTCAGCTCTGACCTCTCAGTTTTCCTGCCCACAGTCCTGTGCACAGCCCCTGGAGGTGAGTTGAGGCTCGGGGATGTGAGCACCATAAATCAGGTGTTTGGCTGTCTGTCCCCTCAGCCAGGCACTGCACACCGGAGCACAGAGATGCTCCACACAAAGGATGTCTGTCTTGCAGCGGGACATACATCTCAGGGATGCCTCCAGACCCTGGCAACTGGCACAAATGTCTCTTAAATTTTTGCTCCTAATCTGGTAACTGAGCACTGCTTGAATACAGTGTAATGAACAGTGGTGATAAATTGACATTAGCAACAGTCAGAGCTTATGCTACTCTTCAGAATGTGTTGATGTTTTCTGAGATAAAAATGAGACCCTCTTCCATTTAATATTTTAGCAAATTTGGGAAAGAAAATAGGTCAACAGAAATGTTGTCCCTCTCAAACTGGAGCAGTGGTAAGGAAGTTACTTAAATTTCTGTATTTACATATTGAGGAGGAGGGGTGCACTTACATGAAATGTGTGTGTCTCTGTATAACTGCATTTACGTATGTAACACCCAAAATACATAATTATGTATTCATATTCACATGTGGAGTCTGTCTGAGGATGTATGTGTATGTATAAAAATATGATTTATAGGTTTTTAAACCTCCCTGACAGATTCCAGGAGATGAATTTCTAAACGTAAGCCAAGATTTTTGACTAAGAGACAGGTAGCAGTTGGTGCTAATAAAAGAAAGAACTGCAAGTAAAATGTTGTGACATCCACCTTTCTGAACAACCTGCGGAGCGCTGGCAGAATCATCAAACCGAGCTGAGAGTAATCAGCAGGGACTGATAAAGCTGCTCTTGTAATTATTTGTTTGATATACAGCTTTCCTTCTTCCTTCTGCATAAATAGCAGACTTGCTTTGCTTAGTGTGGGAGGTTTTTTTATTCCTGTCAGGGCTTGTTCTCACCAAGATGTCATGAGAGGAGGACTGAGATCTGCATTTTTGTTTTATTTACGGGCTTTCCATTGTAATTCTGACAGCATGCAGTGGAGACAGCATTCATTTAGCTGGTGAGAGGTGGCCTTGCTCCTGCAAAGCTGTCGGTGTTGTGGGGGCCAGACTCTGCCATGCTGCTTTTAAGCCTCTCTGATTCCTCCAGGTTTGGCCTGGAAGAAGGAGGGGGCTGCTGAGGTCTGCAGGCAGTCACGATGTCACGCTCAGGTATTTGGATATTAAATACAATTTACTCAGAGGCTTTTTAGATTTTAGGTGTGA
This sequence comes from Tichodroma muraria, assembly GCA_013390105.1. Taxonomy (NCBI): domain Eukaryota; kingdom Metazoa; phylum Chordata; class Aves; order Passeriformes; family Sittidae; genus Tichodroma; species Tichodroma muraria. Next base: position 51,071 of record WAAG01038542.1, on the reverse strand, counting down.
GTTTGATGATGCCACAGCCCAGGCTGCCCAGCAAAACCACATAGCCCTGCAGGTTGACAAGTTCAGTTAACCTTAAATAACTTCCTCTCCTTACCCCTTCCACTGCTGAAGTGAGAAGATCCAAGCATTGACTGATTTCCAGGCAGTCACAGTGGTGGCCCGTCAGCAATGACTGAACTGAGCCAAAAGGCTCCAGTTGATGTCAGTGGTTTCTGGGAATGCTGCCTGCGTGGTTTTGTTCCTGGATTTCCCTCTCTGTCCATGCCTGGTTGAACTCTGACTTCACTCAGGGCAAAGTTTGCAATTTTGTGTTTAACAAAAGCTACAGTATTTCATTCCCACCCTAAGCACTCTCATTTTCCTTTTCCCATTTAAGTTCTATTTAGCCTCTTTCTTTCCTTACAAAAGCGAGGAAAAGGATAATGGCTAATTTCTAAGCAGATAAAGAAAGGATAACTTCTACTTTAAAAAAAAATTCTGTGCACCAGAATAGTTTTCATATTGTCTAAGGGTTTTACCAGGATACCAGGAACTCAGGAGGAAGGGGAGGTGTAAGGGGACAGAGAGACACATTAGAGCAGAAAATAGATTTTCTAGCCTAAAGAGAGAAATCCAGACAGCTGCCTTTGGCATACATTTGAATATTGTCAAGGGCATCTGGAATATGTTGATAGCTGTTCTCCTAATAATTCTAAAAACCTGCTAATGATGAGGCACAGATTTGCCGCCGGCCGTGTCTGCCACGTGCACAGCCGGCTTTGGGAAGGGTCTGAGACATCAGAGGCTGTGCTGCTCTCCTGGCAGGGTCAGCACCAACTCCCTGTTACTCAGGAGAAATACTTCAGACTTGAACCAGATTAATGAAAAGAGAAATTGCTCTGAGACTAAGGAAAAAAGCTTTACACCCATTGCAGTGCTGTGGGGGGTTGTTCTTGAGCGATTACAGTTCATCCTTTCAATGCCTTCTGATTCCAGGCAATGATGGCATTTTAAGATAAATAAAGTGTTCATGGCTCTGCTTGTTATTGAAGGGCTTTTTTATTGCTGACGTTACATGAAAAAGAAAGTTATTAAAAAAATGTGGCACTAACAAATTGAAGCCCCCAGGGAACTGTTGCCTGAATGGGATTTTGATTGGAGTTCAATTTAATTGGTCATAAATCTTGTCTTTTCTGATTTACATTCTACTTCAGACCAGTCTACCAAATTCATGATAATCAGGTTTTCATTTTTCTCTATTGAGCAAAATACTCTGACATGAGCATAAACAGAAATATTCCTTCAGCAAGGTGACCTTGTTCTTGCTTGCACCGTGCTGATAATTGATTTAATGCCTCCTTACCTACAAATTGGGCCTCTTTCTGAGGCATGTCCATCAGATTTCGAGGTAATTGGTTAGCATGGTTGTTTTTCTGACTGCAAGATATTTCTCATAAACCTCTAGTACAAGATCATTTTACATCTAAGATCATTTTACTGACATGATGGAATGAATTCAGCAGGCAGACATACACTGGCTCTGCTGCAGCTTTGAATGCACCTGTGTGCATTTCTTGGAGAATTACAAAAGATCTTGTTGTAACCTGGAGTAAATCTGTGGAGTTCAGTTTTGCACAAGAAAAAGAAGAAAAGTTTCCCAGGCACCCCGAGGCTCCTGGCCCACATCCCCTGCTCTGGAGTGTTGTGTACCACAACACATCAGAGACCTGTCCTATCCTCTCTGCTACTCAGCTCTCCTTCCCTTCCTTTACCCAAGGCTGCTTTCTGTGATTGCTGGTTTAGATTTGTGAGGAGTTTTCCTTCCCCTCCTCTCTAAGAAGGCTTCACCGGGTGAACTCTTTAGGGAGGTGATACATGTGGGCGGATGAGTAAGAGGTGAGAACCAGGTGGGATCAAAGGAAACAGAGCTGTCATCTAATTCTGATTAGATACCCAAAGCCATAAATTCACTTGCTGCTCTTGCAGCCTCATTCATGGGAATCTCAGTGAAGTCCTCAGCTGCTGAAAGGAGTGGGTAGGAAAGGGGAGGGAACCGGCACTGAGATGTAATCATCATTATTGAGATTGGAGAATATTGCAGTTAAATGTTTTTCCCCACTGTTCTTATGCCTTGTGCTTCCTTTGTGTTTCGAACTCATGTAGAGACTTCATTATATTGCTCATTTAACCATTTCCAGCAGTACTGGGATTGACAGGCTGAGTTTTCAGCAATCTCACAATTTCATGGGCTGTAAATTGAATGTTTTAGGGCCTGGTGAAAAGGTGATAAGAAAGTTACATCTGCTACCAGTTTCCTAATTACATCATCATCATCAGATACATTGAGGTTGTTAATGACAGGTACTCTTGCTGAAAATACATTTATAACCATGGCCTTGGCAACTGGAAGCAATTACTTTGCAGTGGTTCTCCCTTTTTATTTTGAAACACCAGAATTCTTTTCTCTTATTTCCTCTGCTTCCCTTCCTACAAAAGAAGCAGAAAAAATCTGAATTTTAACTTGTTATGATTATCTTTGGGGTTTTTTTTTGTCAGCAAAGATGAATAGCTGCAAAATTACTGAAAGTAATGTAAAGAAAAATGAGCCTCTGCTACTGAAGTTTCTGCTGAGCTCAGTGGTATTTAGGGCTTGTGTGACAGTGGTGGGCAGGTACTGAGGCTGATGAGACCTCAGTGTGTCCTGTGCTATTCTGACAGGGATTGTGGACAGGGTTTGTTCCCCATATAGTGATGGCTGGGTAGTAGATCTGGGTACTAAAACTGATCAAGATGTTTTTCCAAAATGTTTTATTGCTAGCAGTCTTCCTTTAGCTATTGTTTTGGTGATTGTTTGACAAGAAAAGACTTTTGCAAGATTGAAATGGGATGTGAGATGTCTCCTCCCTTGATTCCCAACTCACTCTGGATTAGGTATGTTTGTTGAAGTCTGTGCCTTGCCAAATTAGTGCTTGACTTGGGTCTCCCATACCCTTGGTTTGTCCCCTGCCCATGCTCCCTAACTGCTGATTTGCTTGAGTAACACTGGAGCCTCCCTCATGGCACAGATGATACCCCAGCCTCCACACCTTCCCTTACCACCCTCTCTAGCTCCTGTAATTCTGCTGGGAGATTGTCAGAAGCTTGTGCCTTTCATCCCTGAAGTGGGAAGGCTTTTATTTATTTGGTTAATCCAGAAGTTAAGTGGGTGGGAAGATAAGTGGGCAGCCTCGTTCCTTTCGTCACATGGTACCACCTCTTGTTTCCCCTTGAGAGAGGCAGAGCAGATGGAAGGCAGAGATGAAATGAAGATCAAAAGTAAACAGTGTGATTAGTTTTTTGATAAAGGATAAAACACTTATCACATCAAAGGAGCTGAAAACCACATTAAAAGTTTCCTGAACAGTTCATGTCCACGTAAGCAGTAACTGTACTTGCCATGGGGACACAGAACAGCAAGTGGTGGAGCTGGGGGATGCTGGTGGGTATTTACCCTCGTGGCTGTGCTGCAGGTCACCTGCCTGGCCCAGGAAGGCAGAGCTGGCAGCCTGCAGCCGTCCTCTGGCACCTTGAACCTCTCTTGCTGCAGATCAGCAGGCCCCATGTGCACGCTTAGGACTCCTTTAAACCTCCTCAGTCTTCCAGGTCTGGGCACTGGTTTTCCAGAGATTTCAAGGCACTTGCAGATGTAGATAGGTGAAGAGTTTGTGGGTAACTTTTCTCCCAAGCACTGATGATCTTTTGGTTCCCTGCTTTAGTTCAGTGAATCAAGTCCTGAAATATTTTGTGTAAGCAGCATCATTTGTAGTGAGAAGTGTCTATGTCTTTTTTCATCATGGTGTTGAAATACTGGGTGGTGCTGGCCACTCAGTAGAGAAAAATAAAAAAGTGTATGTTGCCATTATTCTTAAAATGGTGGTGCTGATTGCTCAGGCCACTCTTGGCGGACATAACATTTTGGTAAAATTAATGCAAAATGTTGCCAGCCCAGCCCAGAAGCATTTGGTTTTCCTTTTCCAGGTAGTGTTGAGTCCAATCTGCCTTTGTTTCCAATTTATCACTTTTTTTTGTACGTTTTTCTGTAGGCAAGGAAAGAGGCACATGCCCTGCCTTCTGCCACATGGGAAGTTCTGTGTAACAGAGACCAGTTCCAGAAACAGTCTGCCCCTGGATTTTCTTTTTGGTTTTTTTAGCCAGTGCAGAAACATCCTAGCTCCTGGTTTCAGCCCTTCAGAGCACAGAGGTAGTTTAAATGCTGTGTGTGTGCAGCCACCTGTATCATCAGTCATTTTGCATGTTTGGGCTGGAAGTTTGCCCTTCACTAACATCTCACCATCTCACTTCCTCCAGAGCACCATTTATCAACTGAAATTGACATCAGATTTGCTTCTGAAATTAGAGGAACAGCAAAATGTGTGTTGTATTGGATGAAAGTTCACCGAGGCAGCTGCTGAATGTTCACATGCTTAAATCTCATTGACTTCAGGTTAAGTCCAAGAGGTTTTCAAGTGAGGTTTGAGTCATTTTTATCACATTCGAGCTGCTGTTCCAGGAAAAGTGGAAAAAACTTGTTATGCCAAGATGGACTTCTTTACAAATATCTAGTAATCTGGAGTCAATTTTTACTTGCCAGGGTTTATATTAAAAAGCTCAGAAATGGGGCAATACTTGCATGGAAATGCATGTGTTAGAGTCCCAGAGAAGCTAACCAGAAGCGACCGCTTGCACTCATTAATCCAAGCTCCCACTTGAAGCAGGCCTTGAAGTTTGCTCAGTCTTGCCTAGCTGAGTTTTGAAAACCTCCCAGGATGGAAATTGAACATCCTTTCCAGGTCCCTCTTCCAATTTCACTCAGTGCTCGGGGGATGATTTTCTCTTCAGCTGGATTCTCTGCTGCAGCCTGGGAGTGCTGCCTCTCCTCCTGTCACTGTGCTCTTCAGGGAAGGGTCTGCCTCTGCCTGTGCTGCCTTTTCCATCATCCAGAGAGCTCAATAAGACAAATCTCCTTGGTTGTTTGCTTGTTTGTTTTCCTCTCAGTGCTTCCCTTCGTTTCTGCATTCTGTGAGTGATTGACAGCAGAACCTTGTCTGTGCATTTGGGCTCTTTCAAAGAAAGATCTTGTTTCTATTTAGTACTCTTGAAAAGCGAACTCTGGAAATGTATGAACAGAAAAAGAAATTAGGCAGTGTGAGCAGAGAAGTTCCTGTCCCGAATTCATGTCTGCCAATGCTAATGTTAGTTATTTTTGAGCTTAGTGGTGCAAGAGGCTTTTTTATCCTTTGTACAGCTGGCCTCATCCTGCTGGGAACGTAATGTAAAAGAGGGCAAAAGGCATCTGTTAAAACCTTTAAGTCTTCTTTGGTGGCAAGTAAGGTGGCAATCATGCACCAGTTCAAATATGACACAGGCCTTGCCTGAAAACTTGAGGTTAGACCAGGAACTTCATAATAAAAAAGTCAAATTTAATTTCTTGACAATACCCAAGACAGATGTCTCGGTGACAGTTGTACAGTGGTTTTATTTCCTTTTAAAAAATGTAACTTTTTCTTAAAAAGCATTACCATGTATTTCAGCAAGATTTCTCATTTAATAAGATGCAAAGGTTCAGTCAATATCCTGTTTAGATGGTTTCTATTTGATAATACACATGGCATTGACAGTGAGAGATTGCACCGAATAAATCATTACTTGGGAGTTCTGTTTTATGCTGCAGCCAGGATGTGTCCTGTAAGTTCACAGCTGTTTTAACTTTTTATTTTCCTCATCTAGACAGCTGTATGTCCATGAGATTTATTTCTTGATCTATGTGGACATGAAATCCTTCTTGGGATTATTGCCATAGAAACAAGCCATAACATAGAGCGTGTTAGAAGTAACAAATGGGATTTGGCAGTCCTTCCCATTTACTACACAGAGTCTGAGCTATGTAGTACAAAAGCAGCAATTACTTGCTCTCAGAGCTTCATTAACAGGCACATCTGCACATTCATTAGAACTAGATGTTTTAACTTCCGTCCTGGCTGGGATGGCATTTACATGTTGTGGTCTTTAAACTGAAATCCAGCATCTAGTTTATTTTCCAGTCAAGGTAGGAATTGGTCAGGCTTGACATTTTGGTTCCTTTTTGTTGGTTGCAAATCCCAGAGGCAGCCCGTGTGAGCCTCCCAGGAGGAGATAAGTGATCGAACTGCTGGCTCCAGGGAACGCTCCCGCCTTTGAAGGATGAAGTCACCCAAGTTTTGCTTGTAAAGCCTGATCTCCCACGGAGCTGGGACTCAGCTCCCAGCCTCTCCCAGGGCTGCACACCCTGCCTGGCTGACAGGAATGATTCCCTTCTCCTCGGTGGCCCAGGGTGGCTCTGAGCTAGGGGAGGAGATGGGTTGTACCAGGCAGGAAAGGGTTTTTCACAGGAGAGAGCACAACGAGCTGGAGCTGAGGCTGAGCAGACTGTCTGGGCCACAGCACAGCTGCTGATATGCATGAGGGAGAAAAGCAAACTCCAAATTATAAGCCAAATCCGTGGGTCAGCTCTTGAAATTTTATGGGGTAGTAAATAGGCAGAAAAGCAGAGGGAACAAAATACAGAAAAGGGCAGAGGAATATATTGAAACCCAAGGTGCCCGAGTCCTGGCAGCGCCGTCACCATGGCCCTGGGCCTTCTGCTGTGGGAGGTCAGTGCTGGCTCAGGGTGCAGATCTTGCTTGGCTCTGGTGCTCTTCTCCTACCTCTTTCCTACCCTCCCTTTTATGAGGTAAAAACATGGAAACAAATAGTCAGGTCACAGAGGGGTCCCTTGCTCTGGATGATGCATTTGCAGACCTGGAAGGGAGCATACACTGCTCTTTTCCTGTCCATGTCCTATAATGCTGCCTCTATCTGAGAGAGGAGCAGCTTCCAGGGGGGATTTCAGAGGCAGCTGGAGATGCTTTAAAGCTCTCAGGGCAAAATCTCTCATCCCTCTGCAGCAATTCAAAACCAAAACAACTTTGCTCTAAGGAGGAACATTAAAAGCTGAATGTAAACCACAAAATCAAGATGAAGCTTAGAATGCAGCCTGAAAAACCCAGATAACTGAAATATAGGGATTTGAATCTGGGCTATGTGCTCAGAGTCTGCCTGGCCTCCTTTTCAGAAGTGCTGAGGACTGAGCAGCTCTAGTGAAGGTGATGAATGCTTAGGATTTCTTTGAAGCATTTATCTAGTACCTAAGTATAGATCTAGGACTGACTAACTTCAGGCTCCAAATATAGTTCAGGTGTCTGCCTTCTTACTCTTCCTCATTTCTCTTTTCCTTGCTATTTAATCTCTTCATCAGCTCCCACATTCTCCGTTTCCTCCAACTCTCTTTTCCATCCTCCTCCAGTTGACTTCTGCTCCTACTTCTATCTCCTCACTCTGACACCTCTGCTGTCCCATGGGACCCACAGGGCATTCTCCAAGGTCCATCCCAAGCAAGCTCTAGGTGGCGCCCCTTTTCTGTCCCCTACACCCTAAATTCTCCCTGCCTCGTTCTCAGAGAGCAGAGGTTCAAATAAACTGCTTCATCCTGAGCAAATAAACTGCTGAGGTTTAAGTGCCAAGTATCTCTCCTCTCCTCTCCTATGTGGACCTGACCAGGGATGGCAGTGCAAATGGAAACATCACAGACGCTCTTAATTGAAGGGGGAGCCCAAAGTAGCTGCCATCACTTCCTGGCCCAAAAGCATAAATCAAAATGTCCCATTTTCTGTGTTCTGCCAATTGCAGGCCGATCCGCCAGTGCCAGCAATGAAGGAGACGTGAAGGTTATCGAGAAGGGATCATGTTAATTTTGTGAAGAGGAAGCTCTCGTTAGTGGCTGTGTTGCTCAAGTCAGCCAGAAGACAGACGTGGCTGTGGATCTGATGGATCTTGTCCCTGTCTCTGTTGCAGGAAGGCATGCCCCAAACGCTGAGTTCTACCAGTATGTTTACCCCATGTGGCTTCAGCCCTCATCTACATACTTCGAAAGAAGGTGAACAAGGAGGACTGATCTTCCAGGATGGAAACCTTACCTCAGCATCTCTGGATGCTCTAATCCAGCATCTGATACCTACCACTGATTACTACCCTGAAGTAAGCAATTCACAGTATAATAAATGGTTTAATTTTGATGAATTGGGGCAGCACTTTATGCAAAAGCGCAAATGTGTTAAATTTTGAATTAAGAGGGCTCATTTAAAAGCTGCATACAATTAAAGCTTGGTAAATTGATGCATTGCTTTAAATGCTGTTTCACTGCTCTGTAATTGTTCCTATGAAAAAAGCAGATCCCAAAGATGATACTGCCTTTAAATAAGAGAACAGGGTAGGGGGGAGCTGTCGTAGTGATGAATTAGTGATGTAGCAGTTGGAGCACTTCAAAAATAGCAGTGCTTCCCAGAGAGGTTTAGAGGAAAACTGAAGCAAAAAACTCCCAAGTCTGAACTGGCATTAAATTAACTGAATTTCAGTGGCTGCTGAAGTCATCCAGGTTTGCCTGTATGTACAGAGCATTCCCTTGGTGACAACAGAGATGCTTCTTCTGGTGGGTTTATAATTTACCTGACATTGTATTCGCAACTTTGCAGTCACTGGACCACATAGTCCAGATCCTAATCATTGCTCCATCAGTGGAAATTAGGTGTTTCCTCACCAAGAGTGTGAGGATCTAAACTGGAAGCAGGTTTATGGACCTGCAAGCTATTGACTTCACTGGATTTTGCACATCCTCAGTGGAATTCAGACAGAATTTGACTGGAAGACTTTTAAGTGCTAATGTATCTCCATGGCTTGTATTTCAAAGCACAGAGGAGCATTGACTTCTGGGTACTTGAGGAGTCTGGGAAAGTTATCAATGCAGAGCAGGCTGCATGCTTTAAATTACCCAGAGCTCAGTTTCTGATCAGCTAAAAATAAGTAATAAAGAAGCATCTCAATTAAAAAAAATAAAAATAAAAAAAGAACAGAAAGGCAATAAAAATAGGTAATGGATAGATCAGGCTGTGAGATTTTCATTAGGCAATGTGTGATATGTAATATTACATATACATTACCTCCTGCTTGGGAGCATGGCTAGGGCTGGAGGAAAGGAGATAATTCAGGTGCAAGGATGTAAGGAGGGGTCAGGATGCAAACAACTGAGACTTCATGCATGTATTTTAAATTCACTGCTGGAATAATTTGAATAATCCAAGGATTTATCCAGCAGACCTGCTTCCCACAGCTTCACAGATGTGGAACTGCATATGATATGACTTGGTTGATAGAAATTTGGGGAGTTAATAGAAAAAATGAAATATTGCTTAAAATAGGCTGGGTGAGATCAGCAGGGCAATAGCAAGACGTGCCTGATGTGGGGGTGTCTGCAGCTCCCAGCCCAGAGATTCCTGCCCATTTAGCTTCACTGTCTCCAGCATCCTGGTTGTGCTGTCTCCTGTACTTGGGCTTTCTCCTGCACGCTGTCTTCACTGGATGCCAGGGTTTAGGCAATCAAGGGCTGGAATTGGATGCTGTGGAGGAAGGAGATGCTGCTGCCTCCTGTGCCCAGTGTAACCAGTTCCATATTCAGGGTCAGGAATTGTTATATCTTTTAGATAAAAAGGTCTTGCCAAGTAGAAATGAAAAAGTTGTGTAGTTCAGGGCTTTCACAGTCAATATTATCCACTGTGTGGCTGCTTACATTAGGTCTACTTGTCTTTCTCCTGCAGAAAGCCTATATCTTTACATTCCTGCTGAGTTCCAGACTCTTCATTGAACCCCATGAGCTTTTGTCCCGAGTTTGTCACAAGTGCATTGAGCAGCAGCGGCTGGATGACCCCGTGCTGGACAAGGTTAGTTTATCTTTACAGCAGAAAAATGTGAAGTGTTTTCAATGCGTAGAGGATTCTGGGGCTTTGGTATGTGTCCCTTGCCTCTCTTTAGATTTAATGAAGCTTTCTCATAAAGGATTTGCCACTGAGATCATGACATTGAGGCATCCTGGTATCCATGTCTGAGAGCAAAGCTTCAGGCTGTAGTCGCTTCAAATCTTCTTCTAATTTTCCCTTTCCCCCTGTCTCAGTCTTCCCAGGTGACTTTCCTTCTTAACTTCTTTAAGGCTCTGGTGAAGCCTGCGGGATGCAAGGAGGTAGGACGTAACCCTCACACACTGTCAAGTGCAGATGTCCACACACCACTCTCTCTCCCATTTTTACTTAATGTCTCTGCCCCTTTGCTTTCTTGCTCCTGGTACAGTAGTATTTCCTCTTGGCCCTCCCTGTCATTTTGAGCACCACGTAACGGGGACAGGTGCCCACCATGCTCCCGCCCTCTGTGCTGCAGAGTGGCACCAATGGAGCACTGGGGATGGGCAGGAGCAGCAATGGGGCCCTGACAGGTGAACGGAGAAAGTTCCAAGCTGTTCCTGCCTCAGCACTCCTCCCGTTTTGCCCCAGGGACTGGGCAGACTGGTACAGTGTATAGCAACACATGTGCATCCTCTGGCAGTGCCACAGAGAGTGCAGTGGTGATGGATCCCGCTGGGTGCTGTTCAGTGCTGGATTCTGCCCAAGCTCTCCTTGCTGCGTTGATGAACACTTGTTTGGTACATTGCCTGGAGCAGGAGATGCACCTTCAGAACAGTGGAGGGGGACAGAATGTGCATTTGTTGCGAATTTCCAGAAACCCCAAAATTCTGAAATGGTTTTCAGGATCAGGCTTTCCAGCTTTGAAACTGTGAGTTTGGCATCAAATACTGAGTCACCAACATCTGACCATGTGCTTGTTTTCGCACAGGCAACTGGTCGCATGAGTAACAGGAGCTCTGCCTTCACTGTGGAGAGCCATTCTCCAGGATGCTCAGCAATTCCAGACTTGGGTTACCCATACAGTCAGTGTTAATAGAAATATCTGTATGAGGTGAAACATGCAAAACAAGTTTTCTAAGGTGTGAGGTTTTGTTCTCCAGTTCTATGACAGATACAAGTTAAGGAGGATTAAATGTGAGCATTGCAAAGTTTTGCTGCTCATTAAACTTTCTAGAAATGAAAACCACTCTCTTATTATGAAGATCTCTTATCTGCCTGAAGTATATCTGGGTTTTGTAGTAACACAGGGTTAGTGGGACACAGCTGATTTTGTGCTCCCAATAGTGGGGCTGATTTTGAAACTTTGTGCACAAGCAACCACTCCTCCTATGTCCTGTGACTTGCACAAAGTCCTCTCCATCAGTTCGTAATGCAGTTTACACAGCTGGAGCAAATGTCTCCCCAGACCTTTGTAGTTTCCAATAAAGCTTTCCCTTTAGCAGCCACCTGCTGGTCTTTGAGCCTGAGCTTAATGCTAGCTGACAGCAGTTATTTTTAGAGATGTGGTTCATTGAAACCTGTTGTTGGTGGAAAGCTGAAATATGCATTTTAACCACCTTGGTTGAAAAACAAAGAGCCAGGGAGCTTAAGAGTATAATTTTTCATGATTACAGGGTACACTTCAGCTGCAGTACGTGGGGTTGCAAAAGAAGGCTGTTTGTTTCAGTCTGTGTTTTCTGTAAATAAAAATGCAGTTATTTAACACCATTTCCTTTTCACATAAGGAGGATGAAAGCTTTGGGAGCAGCCGCACTGGCTGTCTTTTGAGATCACACTAATACACCAGTTGTGCCATTCCCTGCATTTCCCTCCTTGCCCCATCCCAACTACTTCCACTGCCACATCCTCAGATAAATCTCCACCAGAAGTGGACATCAGCTGTGTGCTATGTCAGTGTTCTTGTCCCATTGTGACCTTGAGCTCTTGTGGAAAGAGAGCAACATTACCAGCAGCCCAGGTAAAGGTACAGAAGTGCTGCTGTTTTGTTCATCTTTTCTTCATTGTACCTCTGCCACTGGTCACTAGGCAGTTTTTTCATACAGCCAGAAAGCAAAGGAGCAAAAAACCTCTTTGTTAGTCAAAAAATTCATTGCAGTTTTTCAGAGAAGGATGAAAATATAGAGGGGTTGTAAGTACAAAAGGGAAGAACAAATGGTTTAAATCAGCAAAAAGGCCAGATGTTTTTAAAAAAGGTATAAAGGTTGCACCAGCAAAATGTTCATCCAACCATAAATAGGCCAATTGCATGTGCAGAATACTTAAATCTGTATGTAAAACAGGCAGTTGTGCATGCACCTGAGTTCTGGTACATTTTGCATGCCAAAATGTAATATTTGTGCACCACACTCTTTGTATGCATGTGTGCAGATTTTGCAGGTGCAACACAAATGCCTTCTTTGAAAACCTGGTCCCACGTTCAGCAGCACACACAGTGAGAGACTTTAATGGGTAAACATGTTTCAATCCCTGTCCATCATTCAATGGTTTGCATTTCAGGCTCGAATAAGAAAATTTGGACCCAAAATCTTACAGTTGTTGACAGAGTGGACAGAAACATTCCCGTATGACTTTCAGGAAGAGCGGATGATTGGCCATCTGAAAGACATGATTCACAGGATAGCCCCATGTGATGAGGTGAGGATGCCTGACTTGGGATGTTCTGCTGATACATTATGTTCACCTTCCCACTTGTTTCCTCCTTTTCCTCTTCTTCTGCATTCTGTTCCATGCCTCTTCCTGAGTACTCTGAGTTTTGTTCTCCAATAATTTAAAGACCTGTAGTATCTTCCCTGAGAGCCACATCTCTCTTTAGGTGCTCTTGGAGCAGTGAGCATTGGAATTTATCTCCTGCACATTGAAATGTAGGATGACAACTTTCCCATTTTATAGGAGGAATATATGAAGGCATAGCACAGACTGAACGTGCTGGTGACAATTCAAATAGCAGCAGAGCTGTGATCTCCCAGTTTAGAATCACAGAATCACAGACTGCTTTGGGTTGGAAGGGGCCTTAAAGACCATCTTGTTCCACATCCTGCCACGGGCAGGGACACCTTCCTCTAGACCAGGTTGTTCCAAGTCCTGTCCAACCTCGCCTGAACACTTCCAAGGGTGGGGCATCCACAGCTTCTCTGGATCCAAGTTCTTTTATTTAAAGAAAATACTAATATTAGTGGACATGTAGCTTGTCTGGGAGCATGGAAGTTGCAGAAGAGAGCAGTGTGTGGCCTGCTGAGCACAGGCTCTGGCTAGATCTGTATGGTCCTGGTGTTCAAATATGTGAGCTCTGTGTGTGGCACAGTGGGTCACAGTGAATGGAGCCTCTGGGAGACCTGCTTGCAAATTCAGGTGGGTGAACCCCATAAATTAATTCAGAAACATTAAAAAGACCACAAAGTTCATGAAAATAATAAGCAAATAGTACACTGAGAGTCTCTAATTACTTCTAGGTTAACCATGGGATGTGGAAAAATTCAGTTCCACTGGCTACATGAAGGCCTGGCCTCAAGCCACAGAGGGGTGGAGTCCAGTGGAACAACAAGAACATACCCATGAGGATGAGAGAGAGAGGAGTGGAGAGAGGACAGAAGGAATTAGCAGAGCTCCAGCACAAGAAAAATTAAATTGGGCTCTCCTATGCACATGAAATATATAATAAATAGGAACAGCTGCTCTTGGACTGGGCTGGCATCACATCTGGCACTTCCAGGGAGCTGTAGGCTGGCATGGATTGACTGGCTGGGCTGGGCAGCCCAAGGGAGAGAAGGGGCAGGACAGGGAAGCTGTGAGACACAGTGGTGGAGGTAAAGGCAACATAAAACCCAGAAAGAGCCAAAGTGGCTTTGGTTCCATTAACCAGAGTAGTAGAATTCCCTCAAGGGAAAGAGGCAATGGATTTGCTCCTGGCCAGCCACAGCAAAAGAAGCCTTGCAGCCCCTTCAGCATCAGAAGTGAGGGAAGCCCATACAGACCCACCAGGATTGTGTGTATTGGAAGGAAAGAACCAAAGGGCAGAGAACAGGGACTTAGCATGTGCTCCTTAACAGCAGTAGTTGCCCTGGTGAAGAATCCTAAGTGCTATAAATCAACTTCCTGCATGCAAAGCAGTGGTTTATTTGCCTAACCTGAGCAAGCACTGCACACCTTTGCTCTGGAGCGTGCACAGCTGTGTACAAATGCCTGTGGGTGCCCTGGGGGGCCTCAGACTACATTGGTTTCAAATCACTGTTTTTCAGATATTACTAGGCATTGTAATTGCAAGTGATTATGCCTGAGCAAAATCAATAATTAATTTAAGAAACAGCTCGTATCCTCCGAATGCAAATTTCCTTTTTTTTAGGGACAGCACAGAAGAGTTACAGTGGCCATTAGTTTTTTGGAAGAAACTTGTTCCCATTGTGAACCACAGAAATTAAGGACTGAAAGATTTGTGATGTCATCCAATCCATGTAGGTCACTGCAGGATTTTCCCCTGCAGTGTCTGCTCATGTCCTTTGTAGAGTCCACTTTCTAAAGGCTGTGATGTGCTTATAAAGGTGTCCATGCTGAGAAGCATTTCTTAGTAAGTGCTGTGATTTGCATTTAGAGTTAGAAATTTTAATTAAAATTTGAGCTCCTGAGCCACCTGCTGAGGCCTGCTGTCTTCAGAGGAACTTTCCTAGTTAAGAACGAAACATTTTCTTTAAATATTAAACAGTAGTGTGCTTCTTTTGACTGTTAATGTGGCAGTGAAGTGAAATTGGTTGATAAAGTCCAGCATGCAGCCCCTGTACGGTGGGGGGTCACTTTGTGGCAAGATAATTACCAGCACGTTGAAGGTAATGAACAATGTTGTTTTCAGTTAGTGGATGTAGTTTAAAGAGGGCAGGAAAGGCTTTTAGAAGGGCAAAAGCAGGATTTTTAGGGTTTTTTTATTTCTCTCCCAATGTGCACAGGAAAGCTTTCTAGGCAAGGGTGCACCCAACCAGTTTTCAGTGAGTCTCTTCAAGAGGTCTGATTTCTGTGTAATTGTTTGTGTTCTTTAAGTGTCTCTCTTTTCTTTTTCATTCTTTATTAAGTGGTTGGCTTACCTGAATCTTTGTTTACTATTGTCTATGTCTAATTTTTGTGCCATATTCCCTACAAAACGAGGTGAAACTAAATCTCTTGATAAAGATTTATTGAAAGACTGGCTGATATGCATGTCTTTCAATCAATTTTATGCAGCTTTTTGTCTTTTCATCCAAACCATGAACGATTTGATACTGCATAGACATGGCTGGTCCGGGATTTTCCATCCAAACTCCTTTTAGAAACAGGAGCTGGGTTTCCAGCCAAGTCTTGAAGCCAGATGTTTAAATTCATTAGAAGGCTTGGCTTTCGGTGCTGTCCCCCAACCCCAAAAAACTTTTTCCCATTTGCAAAATAAGTTCACAAAATGCTGAATATGACACTATTTGAGTTTTCACTAAAAAAATCACACTTTGTTCACAGAGCTTCATAAGCTGTATTGAGATTTGCAAACATACCTGGAAGTAAAACAGAGAAATATTTAGATGGTAGTCAGTAGTTTGGGTCCAGAACAGTCCTTGTAAATCAAAACTGTGACTATCTGTTGACATGAGGATTTACATGAAGAAGGCCTTTCTTGGAGCTAATATACATCAGTAACAGATAAAAACTGAAAGAGTGGGGTTTTATTTTCCTCAGTCAATTGTCACCCTACCTCTGGGATTTGATTCCAAATATATTGTGTTGTCATTCTCCAAGACGTGTCCCCCCTGCCTTCTGGGTACTTGCTTCATTTCAGACTTAACAGCTTTATTTTACAAAAATAAGCCTGACTACATCCTGCTTATCTGGTACACCTTCTAGTCCAGCTCAAGAGAGCATCTTCCTTAAGTGAAAGGAGAGCAATGTGAGTCCAAGAGAGCAATGTGAACCCTTTTTTTAGAAAAGCTACATCAAAGTTACAAAGTGTTGTGGCAAAAGTTGAAGCACATGGGATGTTCTAAAAGTCTCCAGTCTTTCCTACCCTGTAATGAAGACAGTAGATGTGAGAAGTTATTCTTCACTGTGAAGTAGGAGGAGGTGCTATCTCCAATGTGCAGATTGGATTCTGTGCAGGTGAGAAGAGCACTGACTCTGGTTTCTGGTTCCTTGAACACTTAAAACATGAATGCTGTCAATGCCTAACACTGAAGACTATCCACAGCCTACAAAACCCTGAATACAGGCTGGATCTAAACCATGGGATTACTTCCCAAAGACTCACTTGAGCTGCATCCAGCTTGGGACATGACACAGGTGTGTGTTGTTCTTTCTGGTGAGGCACACTCTAGCCAAGGACATTTCCAATTAACCTTGTACTTAGAACCCATCCACCAGTTCTGTTATCTCAGTTTTGTGATGTCTGCATCTGTCAGTTGTGAAGAGTTGAAGTAATTTCTTTCTGCCCATCCTCCATAGCTAGACACTCCACTCATTGTCCGTAAAGAATTGCTCCAGCTCTGAGAACAACCTGGGCAAGTTGGTAATGACAATCCTGCTGAGCACACGGCTGGGCTTGGAATACAATATAAGCTTCCTTCAGCAGCAATTAACATTTGGATATTAAGTACTCAAAGCTGCACAATGCTCTAGCCACTCCAGCTGGGTAGTAAGCAGCTGCAAGCTTCTTCTGCATTCAGGTCAAAAGGGTGGAGAAAATAGCATTAGAAACAATTCTTATTCCTAATAAATAAGAGTTGACAAGGTAGCATTAACAGGTGGAGTTCCTAGCCAAAACATAGCTGACATAAAAGATGGGTACCAAAAGCTGCTGTGCACCTGCAGGAAGCTGCAGTAACTCCTGTTATAGCATTGCCTCTCCTCTGAACCTGATATTGGCAGGAATCTGGAGTATCAGTGCCAGCCCAACCCACCAGTCCTGCCTGCCTCTTCTCTTGACTGCAGTCTCTGTGTCCAGAGCACAGAACTGTAATTAAGCCAACTGGTTATTCTGAAATAGGCTTGTTGGAAATAAAATGGTAACCTGTTGCTGGCTTAAGAGAATTCTGCAGAAAGGAAAATTCAGCACAAAAACCCACTCCTGTGTCAAGTTTTCTGGGTGGCTTATGTTTCCCTCCCTGTCTCTCCAGGCTTACTGGAAAAAGATGAATCAGCTTTTGCAAGCCCTGAATCAGAAGCTTGCAACCCTCAGCCACGGGCAAGAAGGGATTGTCAAGATCAGTACTGCTGTCTCTGATAAGCTGGTCGCCTTTAAAACTAAACCTCCATCAATTCAGAGAGAAATCCTGAGCGTCTGCAGTGACCCTTACACCCTGGCTCAGCAGCTGACACATGTGGAGCTGGTAAGTGGGAATGGTTCCCAACTTCTGCAGCCAGAGATGTTATTTTAAACCATCAGCTGCTAAGTATTCCAGACATAACCAAAAAATGTCTGCATTGCTGCAGCACATCCCATGCTGTATCAGCACTGCAGCAGGAGGCAGGTTTGACAGGTTAAGAGATGCTTGGGAAGCAAGTTACACATGAGAGTGTCCCTGTGCAGCTTGGAGCAGGTCACTGTACTTCAGCTTGCTTATTTGTGAAATGAGGATCCTATCCCAGCAAAGTCAGGTCCCAGGAATGTCACTTCTATAAGGTGCTCAGAGCCCCACAAGCTCTGCAGGTGCTATTGAAATGGCTGATCATTAATCCTTTTATAAATCTGGAAGAAATTTTAGCAGTTCAAATTAATTTCTCCAGATACACAAAGCATATGAGCTGTCTGACGTGGCTTTCCTTCTTCCCTTTGGGATTTTGTGCATGGACATATCAGGGTGTGCAGATACCACCCCCACAAAGTCCTGCTGTTCCCCCTGTGCTGGGCTGCAGTCTGCTCCCAAAAACACTCTTTTGTGAAAAATTGCAGTGCTGAAACCTTGGATGTGCTGTTGTGCTGCACAGCCTTCTCCCAGGGTCAGGTCCTCCCCACAGACCTCCTGGGTGTGCACAGAAGAACATAAAACATTGCTGCCATCTGCAGATCTCTTGTTGCTCTGGTGCCCTGCTGCCTGTCCTCCTGTGGACTCTGCTCATCCTTCAGGGGAAGGATGGAAAAACAAAACATGAAACACACTGTGGATTGGAGTGAGTACTAGGAAATCAGCCTTTGGATTTCTGAAGATAGTTTATATTCCATTTGTCAAGAAGTGGAATAGTTAGTTTTCAGAACATGCAGGTTTGGCTCTCTTTGCTTTATATAACATAAGACAGAGTAGAAGTCCTATTGCATGGAGTTTTTTCTTGCTTTTGTTTTTTTCTCTTCCACAGTACAATTGTCTTCCAAGGGGAAATTCCTTGTAACTGAGGCATCACTGCCTTTTAAAAACAGATGCAGCTAGATATTTTAATTCTACTGTACTGTAATCAATTCTCTCTACCTTCTCTTTCATTGTTATATCCGACATATCTAGTGCTCTGCACTGAAACATTCTGGTGCTTATTTGTTAGTAAGAATTATTTTATGCTTATTTAAAACAGTTATTGATTAGTAAGAGCCCTATACAGTTATCAGTGTGAAGGTGAGAGGCCCAGAGAAAAAAGCATAGGACTAGACATACAACTTTCCCTTGAGCAGAATTACCATTTATTTTATTGTTGCTTGAGTATTCTAAGTTTGGGCTGTAGGAATTCCCAAATACCTCCTCTGAAATACCTTTGTGGCCTACAACCTACTGAAAATATTTCTTTTTCTAATAAACATGTTTAAGGAGTGAAAAGCCTAGTGGGAAGGTCAGTGTGTGGTTGGAGCTGCCACGTTTTTTCAGGAGCTGCTGGAGGTGGCCTCTCTTCTACTTAGAGAGATTTGGATGCTTTATTTATTCTTGTTTTGCTTTGTGCCTGGGACACTCTTCTGTGTAAGCAAAGCCTTTAATGTGTCACATGCATCCTCAGTGCCTTCCTTACCCAGTGACCCAGAGCCACCACCCTGGGGCAGCACCTGAGGGCCAGTGGGCAGGGAGCCAGGGCAGAGCCCTGTGTGGGCAGCTGAGCAGTGGATTGCTGTGGGCACCAGGTAACAGCATTCCTGCCATTGTAACAAATGGGAAACAAGGCTTTGAGCAGTGTGGACCACAGCAGGTCTGAGGGAGCACCAAACAGAACTGATGTCTGCTGGCTCCCAGATGAAGCCCTGTGCATCCAGTATAGTGGAGGGGACTCTTACTGTGCCTTATCAGTAATGAGACATATTTATTCTGATTTTCATCTTTCTGCTGGCATAGTTCTAATTGGTATTATGAATTTTAATGCCTGGTTAGTTGGCTGTCTACCAGTTCAGTGAAACCACTCAAAGCTGACAGAAAATGACAATGTTTTATCAAGAGAAACAGAAAGTATTCTGGGGTGCTTTCTTATTTTTTCCTCTCTCTTCCCACTCCCTACTGTCAACAGGAAAGACTAAGTCACATTGGACCTGAGGAGTTTGTGCAGGCGTTTGTACATAAGGACCCTCTGGACGGCACCAAGGTATGGTTTCTCCACGTACAAAGTGTCTCCTGTGATCACCGTTTGTCCAGTCGTGATGAGGTCCCCAAGAGCAGGTCCCCTGAGTCTCAAGCTGACGTGGGCCAGGCCAGCTGGTGACCTGTGCTGTCGTGGCAAGGATGGGAGCCTGCTGGCACAGCTCGCACTGGCAGGTCACTGCCATTCCTCCCTGGTGATAAACTGGCCACCACCCTGATGTGCTTTCGGGCTTGCTTGTTCCTCCCAGCCTGCTCTGACTGGGACAGACGGCTGTGGCTGCACACAGCCACGGAGAGTCTGCTGCTCTGTTGAAGGACTAAAGGCTCGGGATGTGATGTAATGGCCTCAGTGTGTGCCCAGACACCACAGCAATGAGTCAGTGCGTCATGAATCAACTTTTCTCTCTCTACACAATAGCTTGTAACCCAAAGCACCACAGGGAACAGAGTGCCTGATCAGGGCTTCATCCAAAGGCTGTGAAAGCCACTTGGAGTCTTTCCATGGATTCCACTGAGGTTTGAAGTAACATCTCAATAAGGAAGGAGGCTTCCTAGCTGGAGAGGGAGAGTCAGAGATTTCACATGTTGTCTGAAAAGAAAGGGTGGAAAATTCTTCCCCTGAACTGTGTATGCGTTCCCTCTGAGATCATCAATGGCTGAATTTCCTCATTGGATGCCAAAGGTATCAGGAAGACCTGTTTGTAGTGCTGCAGAAAGAGCACCAAAATAGCTTGTAATGGTGAAAAGATGGATGGATGGATGGATGGGTGGATGGATGGATGGATGGATGGATGGATGGATGGATGGATGGATGGATGGATGGATGGATGGATGGATGGATGGATGGATGGATGGATGGATGGATGGATGGATGGATGAAATGTGCAACATTGGGCCCTTTCCATGTCTTCTTGGACTTGTGGAGTTTCTGCAGTTTGTTTCAGGATGAGGGAAATAGGCAGAGATGGAGTTCCAGGTGTTTCGGGCATTGATCACATTCTTTAGAAAGGAACCCCAAGGCAGAAAATGTGTGTCAGAAACACAAGGTACCAAAGCAGCCACAGTGAGATTTCAGCCACCTGGGCTTCAAATCAGCAAGGCTGATTACAGTGGGAGTAGTCTGGAGCTTCTCTTCATGCTCTATCTGGTTGATTTAGAAAAGCTTCTAAAGCCAAGATATAGCCCAGGGGGAGAGCATTGCACACAGAATCACAAAATAGTTTAGGTTGGAAAAGACGTCCAATATCATTGACTTCAACCCTTAACCCAGCATTGCCAAAGTCACTACTAAACCATGTCCCCAAATGTATGGTGCCATATCCATACATTTTTAAACACTTCCTGGGATGGTGATTCCACCACTTTTCCTGGGCAGCCTGTTCCAATGCCTGACTACCCTTTCAGTGAAGAAATTTTTCCTAATATCCAATCTAACCCTCTTCTGGCACAACTTGAGGGCATTTCCTTTAGTCCTGCTGTTTGTTACTTGGGAGAAGAGACCAACTCTCCCTGCCTTACAACCTCCTTCCATGGAGCTGTGGAGAGCAAGAAGGTTCCCCCTTTTTGTCTCCAAGCTGAACTCCCTCAGCTGCTGCTGCTCAGATTTGTGCTCCAGACCCTTCCCCAGCTCCTTTGCCCTTCTTGGACATGTCTTTGGACAAAGTAGCACAGCCCTTATGGGGAGTCATATTCCCTGACCCATGAAGAACATCCCTGTCAAACACAGGGAGTTGGCTCAGGTCTGAATTCCCTCCAGCTGGAGATCATATTAAACATCTTTCTTGCGTGAGGGCTTCAAAAGGCTTCACTTATGAATGTTTATCAAGCATTCTGAGCTGCAGATGGAAGATGCTTGGGAGGTGCTAAATATTGCTGCCATTTATAAAGCTTAACCTTTAAAAAGCAGTCTGTCTCAACTTCACTGTTGCACATTTTTCACAAGTTTTGCGTTATTAGCTGTGGCTCTTACGCCCTGGCACAGGACAACAGTTCTGAGATGGAAATACTATTTTCAGAACAAAACCTGGGTTTTGTGTATGTTTTGCTGTAATAGGAAACAAGAAACAGAGCACGTGAAAAGCAGCTGCTCTGGTTAGACCGGGGCTGATTTGGGTTTCCTTTGGGTTTTTGATATTTACATGCTGCTTACTAACATTTACTTTTGAGATGTTTTAAAAATACACTTTTATTGTGTTTGTAGTGGCTATTCATAAAGTGGCTCAGAATTTCGGTCCTGTTAGGCTTTGCTCCTCCATAGCATGGTACCATGATTTCTGTTTCTAAACACTTTGTATACAACAACAATTCTATATACAGAATCACTGGTGAATATTTTCGTATTTTGAATTATCTTGGGAATCATATTAAGCCACACTTCTTAGTCACTGGTTTACCTTACATAATATGGGTGATCCCATTGACCTTAATGGATCTTTGCTTATGCATTATGATTTTGCTCTTAGTGGCATGTGTTTATGGTACCTCTGGGAAATGATCGTCCTAATAAAACAAAAATCAGTATTCTCTGGTACCCTCTAGTGGATGTTACTGAATGTTCAGACAAATCTCTTTAACTGTAGAGAGCCAAGTGTCCTAGATGGAAAGTCTAAGAATTTAAAGCTGGGAAAAGCACTTGAATTCTTACAATCCCAAGCAACATATTCAGGCTGTGTGAACTGCCCTATCACTCCTCTGAATTCAAATTCTCTGTTGGTGACAAAGGAACTGGAAGAGTTCAGCCAAGAATCTGCTTGCATAGCCTGTATCAGTTATGGGAATTTACGTTAAGTTTTATATAAATAAGTGAAGAATATGCTTCTTGTAATGGCTCTTATCAGTGAAGTGCCTCTGGCATGTAGGTGACCTGTTCAAGCACAGCCATCCAGGCAGAGCTGATTGCTAAAAACCTATTTTTCTGAAAACTCACTAAGGAAAATAGTGGGGCTTTTTCATAAAAAATCAGCCAGAACAGTGTTTTCTCTTGTTTATCTCTTGTACACTTCACTAAATTCTGGTCCCTCCTCTCCAGAAAAGGGCTGCGGGTGATTTTATTTATTGAGGTGGAGGAAATTCTGGAATCCAAGTCACAAACTGCCTCTGCTGTGGAAGTCTTTGCCTGTCTTATTTTGTCTGAATGTCCTTGTTGATGTCAGAATCCTGCAATGCCTCAGCTGTTTATATCCCAGTGAACAAGGGTCAGTGCAGACTCTCAGTGAACACTTGGTGCAGGCAAAATGAGGCTGTTTTCTGGACACCAGTGTGAATTTTGCAGTGTGCCACACCCAGCTAGATGCCCATCTGCCACTCACAGGATTTTTGAAAGGGACCCTTTAACGCATAGTCTTCCATGAGCATGAGAGAATTACCTTTGTGCAGTATTTATCGTAGTGATCAGGTCACTGACTGGAACACTGTTATATCTTTCTGTGCTTTTTTTCCCCCCAGACTTGTTTCAGTGAACAGAAGAAGACAAGTAACCTTGAGGCCTATGTGAAATGGTTCAATAGACTCTGCTACCTCGTAGCAACAGAAATTTGCATGGTAAGTTACAAGTATGTGCCATGTTTTACCACACACCTGAAGTACCACTCTGAGGTTTTATATTAACAAGCAATGCTGGGGATTTATTTCGTATGACCCAGCTAAGCAACTGATGGTAAGTTTTAGTAGTGTTGCACTTGCAGAAGCAAGCTGATAAATGACAAACATATTGGAAAACAGAGGCAGCGGCACACAGGGGAATGCACTGTTCTTTTGATGTAGCAGGAGCACAGTGTGGAATAATGAACTCTGCAGGGAAAAAGAGAGGGAAAAATGCTTTGAGTTATCCTGTGAGATTTCTGCCAGCAAAGATTCTAGTGGAGCCATATTTGTCATCCTAAAGATCTGCTGTGTGTGCGAATTCCCACTGCGTGGCTCTCTGTCCTGCTGCCCATTAGTGTAGCTGTGGCTGTTGTTTCTTAACTTGGTTGTGGTTTTAGTTTGTTTAACTTGGTCCCATCAAGATTAAATTAATGTTTTCCTCTTTGAAAAGGGTATGGAAAGGAGGAATAATAATAGTTAAAAGAGCCTGGACAGCCTGTGACACATAAGAATTACCATTTAAAGATCATCTTTGGAAAATATAGAGTGATTCCAGTCCAATTAAAATATATATTTAAAATGCTACCATTTTGCCTGGCCATATTGCTAAAGGGACAGAAGAGGGGAAAGGGATTAATGCAATGAAACATGCTCTTTCTGAGACAAAGATGCTGCTGTTATAGGGGTGTGAAATCCTGCCCTTAGGGAAGTCTGTGCTGATGAACCCACAGACTGGAGAGAGGCCAGCAGAGAACTGAGGTTCTGCTTCAGGGCTGGTTGGGCTGCCTTTTCCAGCACTGAGACAGTCACTGGGGCTGGGAATTGCCATGAATTTCTTCTGTGTCACTGCAGTGAAAGCTTTTATTTCAGAGGCTGCCAGTCACTCGCATCCGCTGGATGGCTGGAACAGAATTAGGGCCAGTGACTGAAAGCAGATGGCCCAAGCTGTGCATGAAGCCACTCTATGCATGGAACAAATGCTTAGGATGACCTCCAATTCTGCATATGCTCATTACAGATACTCATTTATTTTAATTTACAGCCTGCAAAAAAGAAGCAGCGAGCACAAGTCATCGAATTCTTCATTGACGTTGCCCGAGAGTGCTTTAACATAGGGAATTTTAATTCACTGATGGCAATCATTTGTAAGTACAGCTTCTAACCGGGTCTGCCGTCAGCTGTCACACATGAGAAAGGAAACCCAGCTCTTATCAATGGCTCTGTTTTTTTGTCTCTCACTCATAGCTGGAATGAATATGAGTCCAGTTTCCAGGCTAAAGAAGACTTGGTCAAAAGTGAAAACAGCCAAATTTTTCATTCTTGAGGTAAAATAAAAAACTCCTGATGCACTGCTTTAATTATATTCAGGATATTTTTGTTTGGGAATTTAACATTGTTACCCAGGTGTGTGATGTCTGGAGACACATTTCACAGGCAGAGGGCCTGATTCTAAGCTGAAATATCCCAGGTGTAGTAAGGAGGGTGTAAGGCTGTTGATATGTAGAGGGAATTCAGAGCACTCAAATAAATAAGAGGAATTTTAAAAACCCCAAAGTATGAATCTATGTGTGCGCCACAGTGCTTCTACTGATGCTTGTTTTGTTTAACCATGGACACAATGCTGAATGTAAAGCTCCCAGTCTATACCTTGGAGGTCAAATGAAGACCCAAGACTGTATTTTGTATTGAGGATTCCAGGATTTGGAACACAGGGAATGTACAGTGCTTATTCTTCACATAAAAGCTCAGTAAGATGTCAGTAGAAAATAAAAATATAAACAGCCATGGGCTGTAGACCTCTCATTGTATCCTTGGCGCATGGGGTTCTGCCGGCACGTGGATTTTGAAGATGGAGGCTCTGCTCATGGTTTGCTACAACTGAGTGTTAAATCGTGTATTTAGAGGACCCAGGTTTCTTTCTAACCAACGTGTGTTGTTTTGTACATGTAGCACCAGATGGACCCTACTGGCAACTTCTACAACTACCGGACCGCGCTGCGGGGGGCTGCGCACAGGTCCCTCACCGCGCACAGCAACAGGGAGAAGGTGGGTGTCACCACTCCCCATCCATCTCTGCACGGCTGGGCTGCATTTCTGCTGGGAGTCAGCGGCTCAAACGCCTGATGCAGATGCTGTCCTCCCTTCCATGGGTCACCAGAGCAAGGCCTGTGTGCTTCAAGGTGCAACTGGAAATGTAAAACGTAAAAAAAGGGATCGAAAGAGTCTGGATAGGATCAAATCAAATCTTTGTGGACTTGCTGTCAGACATAGGGAGAGTTAGAGAGGGCAGGACACACAGCACGGAGGACTTTGTTGCAAGTGTCTCTACATCCCTGGAAAATTCACGTTGTTTAGATTGATAAACCGGATGGAACAGGTATTCCAGACTGAAACGACTTTTATTTTGGTAATGGAGCCTGAGCCTGGCAGACACAGGTGGAGCTGAGCTTTGTTACAGTGGTGCCCCGAGGCTCTGGCACAGAGACCCCTATTGTGTGATGTATGAGGTGAGATGGAGAGCAAAGGGCACAGCACTGGAGATGAGGTGGATCTCCATTTACATTAGGGAAGGATGATTTACCACAAGTCCTTCAAGGGAGTCTAGACTGAATCCATTGCAGCAAATTTGGGGTGATATTCTGCCTTTGCGAATTTTCATTACATTTGGTTGTTGCTGCCATCTCAGTGAGCAAGAAGTGAAGTGTTTTATCAGTGTTCATGGCAGATGTGGAGCTTTCTGACATGTCACTGATGCTGCAAAAATCAGATTGACAAGATGTTAGAGTGTAGGATCCTCCTGTTTTGTGCCTCGATATGTTTCTTGTTAATTTTCTTATTCCTCCATTCAATTCTTTATTTTTTTGGTGTATGAAAGAGGGTTTGTGTTTTACATTGCAATTGCCCATAGTCATTAATGGGTAATCTCTGCACTAAGCATGGCAAAGCTAAAGTAGATGCTGCTTGAACAAGCATAATATGGAATTTAGCATTCATTCACTAGAGGAGCCAGGCCAGATGCTAATCTCACACCCCTGTAAATTTGATGTAAATCTGCTGAAGCTAATGGAATCTCACAGCATTTAGAGTGAAATGAGATCAGCATCTGGTGGCAGGCTGACTCAGCTGCAATGGGAGTACACTGAGTTGTTCTGAAAAGCACTTCTCTATGCAAAGGAGAGATCATTTGGATGTTTGTGACTGGAAAAGCAATTCTTTCAACTCTCACACACTGCAGTGAGGACCTGTCAGTCTGAGATGTTTTTGCAGTTTAGTTCTTCTGCAACCATCATAGATATTCAAACCAGTTGCTTTACTGTTTGACTTAATTTCCTGTGAAGTTAGCAATCTCTGTCATATGTCTACCCCCAGCTGGTTAATACTGATGGCAGAGAGGTTATTAGACTGAATGGAATCTATTTTACATCAGAAAAAGCCCATATTCTGTTTTCCTTGTGTAGACAACATTAGTTCAGGAAAATACTGGGTATTTTATATAAATAAAATAAATAATAAAATAAAGTAAAATTTATAAAATAATAAAATAAAATACTCCAGGTAGCTACACATACTGGGTATTTTACAGTGTCAGATACAGCAGATCATGTAATGCTTTCTGTAGGGTTAAGGAATTTTCTTTCTTTTTATAAGCAAGATTATAATTTATTTTTTTTAATGAACTTGAACTCATCTGAAAGAACTTGATCACTTCTTTTTGATAGAAGATGTTAGATTGTTTCTCAGCAAACTCATAGCAAAGCTCACTCTGAAGAAAATTTTTATCTTCAAACTGAATTGTGCTTGCAGAGGGGTTTACTGGTTAGTAAGTAAGTCTGGTTTTGTCTGTGCAGTAAAATGACCTGTGACAGCTCCAAAATGAAGTCATTCCACTGGGAAACTGCATTGTACTCGTGGCATGGCTCTGGCTTTGAAATGTTGGGAGTATGTACAGCACAGCGCTGTGTGTTGTTGCTGTCTGATACTGTGGAGCAAGAACACGTTGGATCTCATTAACTTTCTTCTTTCTGCAGGAGGCAATTGTTCTTCAGCGTGTGGGTGGGTCGGATGGCATGGAAGGGGCATAAAAATGGAGAGAAATATGAGTTTCTGGCACTAACCCAGGTTTTATGCTAGCAAAGTGCCTGGAGTGAAGCCAGTATTAGAGTATAATTGTAACCACTTTTGTTGTTTTTCCTACAGAAATTTGGAAAGCAAAACATACAGGGTAATATATTTTTAATGAGGAAATGAATGGTGACCAAAATACAGCAATTCCATGGAAATATGTAGAGAATTGGTATCCTAGGGTATGTCTTTAGAGCCTTTTGGATGAGATGAGAACAAGCTCTGCCATGTTCTGAGCTGACCAGGGGCTCTGTAGCTGTATTAGCCTGGCATCCAGCCCACATTAGTGTACCTTTCCTCTCAGCAAGGCTTTTCCTTCGTGTTTAGTACCACTAATGGTGCTGACCTTGCTCCCAGGCAGTGGAGCAGGACAGAACAAGCTCACATCTGCCTGCAAAAAAATATGTAGACAGAACCTGGCAATGATTTCTAGCTGAGGATCAGTGTCTGGCTCCAGCTCTCTGTATCCTTCCACCTTTTGAGACCACACTGATTACAAAGTCACCATCATTTTTGGGAGAAAGCAAGCCACATAGAGTGAGTTGTATTCTTTACTGCAGGTTAATTGATCTAGTTTAGGTAATATGAAAGTAAATCCTGAAACAGGCTTAGCTCAGTTTGACTAGAAATTGCTCCACGTGACCCTAATAGGAGGGCTCAGCATTTTGGGAGGATAAGGCTGTGCTTTGTTTTCATTCCTGAGTTTTATCAGTGGAATGTATCAGGATAAGTATCCAATGGCTCTTGGAGTGTCAGTCCAGGCTTTTTTATGGCTGTTTGCAGTGACATTACAGAGTTGAACTGTGGCTGTTCTGTGAGAAAGCCAGCAAAGATGCAGATCTTTCAAAGTTTACTGGATGTGGTAATTTAGCTGGAACAGAAATTGCCTTCCATTTTCACAACACACACTAGCAGTAGCTTGTGGACTCCTTGCCTCAGTGTTTTCACTTCTATGGCTTGTTCACACTCATTGGAGCATCACAGCATTATAACATCCATGTAGACTGGAAAATAACAGCTGCCAATCCTGTTCTGGGTCCATTTCATATCCTGTTACAGCTGATGTACAGCATGAGATGGAATAACATTAAATACTTGATTAAAGGATTGCTCTCTTGGCTGTTCTTGTTGCCATGAGGGCTCTTTAGCTTTGGTGCTGCTTAATAAGCTCCAGTTCAGTTAATATGCAAACAGACCAGTGGAAACATTTGGACATGCCATGCAGTGTGTTCTCTTTTATGTTCATGGCGGTTTAGTTTGTACTTGGTGGTTTAAAAGACAGACATTGCTGCCACAGGAAAATTTTCACAGAGGCAGCTGCTGACCTTCAGCTCAACCCCCCCAGGTGGCCTCTTGCTGTCCCAGTGTCACTGCTGGAGAGGTGGGCAGACTGAGGTTTGACTGTCTGCTTTCATGGACTGGTCCTTTGTGTTATCTTTCTTTTCCCTTTGAGTTGTGAGACAAAGGACCCTGAGGGAGTTTGCTTCATTCTGGATCTCTGCTGAGGTTTAGGATGCACTACAGGAGCACTGTTACTGCTTTCTGCTGTAGAACATCTGGCATAAAATTTATTTATCCCTGCTTGTAATGCCATCATTTTCAAGAGTCTTACCCAGACTTCTTTTATAGCAAATTATGACCCAACTCTGTTGTGTTAGAGGGAAGGCTTGGATCACTGCTATATGCCACTCTGCCCTGGATGATGGCCAGGGCTAATTTTGAGAACTACAATGGTCTCTCTGGCTACTGTTAGCTTAATATTTTCAATCCTGCTATCTGCAGGTTAATTTGGAGAAGCAGGTTGTACTAATCAGGCACCAGGAAGGAAATTACATGCCTCAAGAAGCAGCCATGCATGGAGCTATTGAAAATGAAACAGCACCTGATTAAATGTTTGTAGACAAGTCCTTGGTCATCAAATTTTATGCTGTCTTTCCTTGTCCAGGGACAATATTCATTCTTTGATTCACACCTGTGTTTAAATTGCTCAATTTGTGTGTTCAACATCTCTGCTTATAAGGATACAACAGGAAAGGGAAGAGTTCTGCCATGTTATTTTGCTCTTTGCTGTCTGATGTTGTCATCAGATAGTGATGTTGTTGATAATAAACTGAGCTTTTAGCATTTTCTTAGTCATGTTATTGTGCTCAGTGAACATTGTGTTCAGTTCACTTTCATCTCAGCATACATTCTCCTGGTGGCTGAAGGTCTCTACAGACACTGCTGCCCTTTTGCTGCCTGTCGCTGTGCTGCTTTTTAAGTGCACAGCACACCGAAAAGTTAATACTTCTTTATTCTCATCTCTCCCAATTGAGTTGTTCTTTCATGCAGAGAAAATACTGAACTGAAAAGATAATGGTTATGTGATTTCTCTCCACAGATTGTGATCCCCTTCTTCAGCCTATTGATCAAAGACATTTATTTTTTGAATGAGGGATGTGCTAATCGCCTTCCAAATGGACATGTCAACTTTGAAGTAAGATCTGAAAAATGTTTTATCATTCTGATAGCCAAGGGACTATCTGAGACTATTGGCCTGCAATTCTTAGTGCAGACCATCAAACACTGAATATGAGGTAATCTTACTATATCTGAGTGGAATGATTTTATGTTTACAGAAATTTCTGGAACTGGCTAAGCAAGTAGGAGAATTTATAACATGGAAACAAGTGGAGTGTCCATTTGAGCAAGACCCTAACATCATCCACTACTTGCACACTGCTCCCATTTTTACTGAAGATGGTAAGACTCTGTACAGTCACTCATAACTGAAAATGTCTCTCTTCATCATTACTAATTAACACCTCGATCCACGCTTTGGTGATCTCTCTCACTGACCAGTCCCAGCTGTTTCCTAGCTTTCCTGCCAAACAGCTTGTTTATCCCCAGTCTATCAATGTGTTTTTACAAATACAATCTTTTAGCACATGAAGCTGCTGCCTGAATGGCTTTTCTCTTGTCTGTAGCTTCTCCATAGGGCACTGTCTAGGAAGCTGCCATTGTGGCCCTACTTTTGCAATCACAAAAAGAAGCCACACAAGCATGTCATGGGCTGCTGTGAATGTCAGCTGTCCCTTAGACACTCGTTCTGTGACTGATGGAACCAGAGCTAATCTCTTTCACAAACCAATGCTGTCATCTCTTCAGTAAACAGAGCCCAGGGCAAAGGAGTCCAGCTGACCTCCTCCTCTACAGCAATGACACATGTTATGTACAGAAAAGACTTTTTAAGAAAACCTTTTCTATTAATTTCAGCTGTAGATCTGAAATTATTTGTCTGATTGTCTTTTTATACTTTTCTGTCCTCGTCAGTCTGGTATCCAACATGTCAGACTGTGTCACTTCATACTGCCTTGTGTCAGCTGCCTCTCTATACATTGTCACGCACAGAATTGTCTATAGCAACCTTCCCGTGAGCTATTCTGGTGGTGGGTTTATTTTTTCTTCATTCTATAGGCAGTTTTCTATACTAATCCAAGGTAATCAGACCAGACAGCTTTTATTTCACAGACTACTTCAGAAAGCAAAATACCACTTCTAAAATCCTGCCTAAATCTTAAGAATGACTGCCAAAATAGAATAATTAATGTGATTAAGGTAATATGTGTCAAAAGGAGATAGGATGAAGGCATTTCTTCTTGTTTTAGGCTCTAAAGGGACAGAAAATGAAAGTCAGGGTTAAAGTACAGTTTTCAGGCTACTGGACTAAAAAAGAGTGACCTCAACCTACTAATTGTTTGCAGATTTTTTCCCTATGCCCTCCCCTATATTCACACTGCTTTTGTGAAATGCCCTTTGCAGAAGCCACAGAAGCCTCCCCCATTACTCAGGGGCAGTGCAGAGTAGAAAGAACTGCCCTGAATGAAAGGTGGGAGGATATCTGAAAGATATTCAGCAGTGGCATGAGAAATGCAGCTGTACTGTGCTTGTCATGATGTGGAAGAATGGTGGTCAACACTTGAATATTAAAAGACAATGCATTTGTAGCCTAGACTTGAATGCTGAGATGGTTCCAGAATTAAAGAATAAAAGCATCATGAAACAATCAAATGAGGAAATGTGTGTGAACACAAATTACAGCCCGTGATTCCGTGAAGACAGTGAGATATTAATGCACTGCCAGCTTTTGCAGAGGAGACTCTACAATCTAGACTCATTTTGGTGTCATAAAATGCATCCTACAGTGTAAAGATTTGCAGGGGGGAAAAAGGACAGATTTCTTTTCTTCGCTTTATCTTCTTCACTGCATTCCTTCCTTGTCTGGTTTCTGTAACTCACTCTTACCTTGAGGGTATTGCATATCCATTTAAGACACCATGTCCCCATAAGCTTTAAAAAGATTGAGGAACATAAAGGTGTATTACGTGATGAGAATATCCTTAGTTTTTAAAAGCTAAAAAATGCTGTTTAGGTGTCAGCTCTCACTGTCTCTTTTTTAAAGTTCATATAACTTTTGAGTAGCAGTGCTGTGATGGAGAAAATGGACCCTCTGTATGCAAAACCAGAGACCATTCAACTGCTTAATATTGTAATGAGAAGGTCATGCTAACATATTTTAACTCTGGGCTCCTTTACTGTTCCATCAAAATTAACGTAACAGATTTCCAAGGCAGACATGTGAGCTAAACATCAGTGTCCCACTGATTACCAGCTACCTGAGGGACCATGAAGTTTTGAAATTTCTCTTTCTGTGTGGTACAAAAGGACATACAAGAATGCAGAGGGATGGGGGGTTACCAATGCTGTTGGAAATAACACATATTTACCATTTCCAGGTTTGTATCTGGCTTCCTACGAAAGTGAAAGTCCAGAAAACCAGACGGAAAAAGACAGGTGGAAATCCTTAAGGTAACCTCTCATTTTATCAGCTCATTTCTAAAGTACCTCCAAACGGCTGCTCTGATACCAAAGCTTGTGAAGTGCAGGTGTTTAAGCTGTGGCCTCTGAGGGAGGTCTCTTCTATTTAAAACCAACTGGCAGAGCTGAGGCTGCACTGATAAAAGCTCATTTTAATCTCAAATTATCCTCCCTGTAAAGAATACCCTCACCTTGCTGTACCCATGCCAAAAGGCTGATGCAGATGAAGAACGCCCCAGGTCAACCGGATCTTCCAACAGTTTACACCTCTTCTAAGAGATGTGTAATGGTTTGATATAAGTGAGAATATGACGAGAGTGATTAAAACAACACAAATTTAAATTCGCTTTTTTTAAAAATTGTCCTTATGTTTTACATTTACAGATCCACTATTTTAGGAAAGACTTGAAGATTGAGAGATTATTGCAGTAGGTCAAGGACGAGAAATCCGCAAACATTTTGCACTACTGATTCCAAAGATGCCTGTTTGGGATTTAGACAATTTCTTTTGTTTGAGTTTTTTTGTTGGGTTTATTTTGACTGCCTAACATGATGGATGAACTGGATTCATCCACTGAAATCAACAGAACTGTGTGCACAATGATGCTTTTCTAACTATGAGACAGAAAGGACGAACAGACTATTTGTGGCTGTGCCCAAACTTG
The DNA here is from genome assembly GCA_013390105.1 of Tichodroma muraria. NCBI lineage: Eukaryota > Metazoa > Chordata > Aves > Passeriformes > Sittidae > Tichodroma > Tichodroma muraria. The sequence goes on along the minus strand of WAAG01038542.1, from coordinate 18,536 downwards.
CCTCTGAAGGAAAATGCAAGAAAACCAGGAGCAGGGAGAATCATGGTACTGCAACAGAGAATGGAAAAGTATAAAAAAGGAAAGCAAAAGTACACAGGACTATTTCAGAAGCAGGTGCTTCAGACAGCAATTCTTTAAACCTCTGAGGATTGTAAAATTAAATCAAAGACAGACAACAGCAATCTGGTTAATTGCTGAATGAAGAAAAAAGAACTTAATCTTGCATTAGCAGTCCCCCAGCCTTGTTGAACAAAGCACTGACTGCTGCAGGTTTGAGCTTGCAGGGATGAGGACTGACACTGCTCACATACACGTCTGTCACATATAGGCCACGTCAGCAAGGGACCGTCGTCCTGACCCCATGGACTTTTACAGAGAACAGCCTGGAGTGTGACTCTTGCTTAGTTAATCTTCCCACCACTGCTATTGCTTTCCTTACTGTGAATCTGGGCTGGTCTGAGGAGGGCACAGAGGGTTGACGGTGCTGCTTAAAGACACCCCCACCGCCTCTGAGGTTGTATGAAGAAGCAAATGACTCTGGACTCAACTTACCTCTATTTAATGTATGTAGTGTATTCCCTAAATTTATTGATGCTGAGTTGCATCTTTTAAGGGGTTTTATCACACTCAAAGAAAAAAGGTACTGCATTACCATTTTTATCAGGTTCCAATTAACACAGTACTGTTTATTTTGTAACGTGATACTTAGGAGGATGGGGGTAATTTCTCTGAACTTGGGAACTACATGGTATGCTTTAAAAGGACAAAGGGTTTCAGACTGGAATGAATGCACTAAAGAATTTGTCATTCATGATCAGATAACCATTTTTGTCTTTTTTTCTTTTAAGATGTAAAGTTCACCATTTCCTTACAGATAACATGAGATAGGGACTATGTCTTGTGTTTGAAGTTGTACAATAATCAAGGTGCTACTGTAATAGATACTTTAAATGATAATGAACTATATTACATTCAAAACTAAGCCCTAACAGTAGACTTTTTGTTTGTGTGTGGAAGGAATGTTCCTAACTGCCCAGACAATATCTCAAAAAACTTAAATGAAATCTAAATGCCACATCATACTGAACTTTGCATTTTTATTACTGACTTGGTGCTACCTTTTCAGATGTTCCAGTCCTTCTCTCCCTGCAACAGAAAGACGTAAGTCTTTCTTTGAAATCAGTAATAATTTTATTTCAGCACTGACTAATTCCAAGTGGCTGTAGTGTATTGAAAAATTAAGGTAATCACAAAACCTGGTGTGTTGGCCTATTCAGCCAGAAAACTGGAACTGTTCCTGCACTCTGCCAGGCCTCAAAGTTGTCCATGCCTGAGTGAGCTGTTGACCTGGAGGCATTGGCAGGCTGGCGTTTGAGGGCAGCAGCCTGAGAATGCTCTGTGTGGAGCACTCCAGGTTTATGTGTCTGCAGAGCAGTTCTGTGTTGGGTTATGGCCCGTGCTTGTGCTTGCTGAGCTGAGTAGGATGGACTCTTTAGGATCTGCAAACAGGCCTTGAGGCAGAACTTCAGGTCTCCTTTTCCTGTAGTTCTATCAGCACATGAATTCAAACAGGGGGGACACAAAACTCTGATGTGTTTATTCAAGGTTTGTATGGAAGAGCTAAGTGTGAGGATGGTACAGCATCATTGCTGCCACGGAATGATGACTGTTCTGCTGATACTGTGGATCTGCTGTTTGTTAATTTTTGTACATGAGCTGAGAGCTATACAGAGAAGCTATACACATATAGCTGTTCCTTCAGGCAGAACCATTTCCAAAATGAAGCCATTAAAAGCCTGTTAAATTTCAAATGAATTCAGAGCAATAACCATAAACATATCTACAGCAATGCTAATGTTTGACTGTGTTTGCCAAATGGTCATTTTTTCTTACTATCTGCATATTTTTAACAGGCACAGTGTGACTTCACAATGGAAATATGGGGGTTTTGCTTATCTGAAACCCAGTGCAGGTGGATGGGCCCTTTCTTAAAACCTGCTTTTTAAAATGGAAATCCTCACTCCTTTTCTGAGTCACTAGAGGTTGGTACAGATGAGATTATAAAACCATGATAATTAATTAAAATGCGATTTCTCATTATAATTCCTTATATTTTGTGGCATCTTCCATGAATTTGGGCAATTCTGTAAGTACAAGTTAAATTAGATCTCCTAAAGTTTATCACTGTTGCAAACTAAACCATTTGAGTAGTCCAAAACTTTCAAACCTCAGTGCTTAAAATGGAAGCATAAAGGTCAGATTTAGGTGGTTATTAAGGGCTTAGTGGGACTGTCAGAAGCACTAAATTATTCTTAAGCCTTTATGTGGTGACACATTTAAAAGGTCTTTTTTTCAGAGGTGCTAAACATCCTCATCTCTTGGGGAGTAATGAAGCAATTATTGCTTTATAGAGGTGTGTGGCACATTAATCTGTAGTATTTGATCTCCAGAGACAGTCACTGCTCTTTGCAAAATGACTTGGAGATGAGAGTGCAAAACAACTTGAAATGAGAAGACAGTTGTTTTAAAAAACAGACTTCAGGAGCCATAGCTTGTCCTCACATAATTTTGTAGCTAAATCCTATTTAAACAGAAACAATGTAAGCCTTAAATTGCAGCTGTCAGTTGCATTTCTAATCCATCTATGGCCTAGCCAGGGTGAACAGCTCCTGGCAGGAGCAAGGTTAGAGCCTTGCTTCACCAACAGGCACCACAACAACTGAAAACAAAGAAGGACAATTTGGGCAAGACATTTCTTCTAAAAATGTACTAATATTACATGAAAATGAGAACATAAATGTGTCCAGCAATCCAATTTTATTGCTATAAAGGCATAAAGAACTCCTGCCATGATGAAAAGAAAGGATCACTTCCCACCAAGCACTAACCCACTGTAAGGCGTGCAGTCATCAGACCAACATCTAGACAAGTTACTTGTAGTAATGTTGTGGCTTTCTAATTCTGCTTGAGTGGATTCACTCCCTGACAGCTGCTTGAACTAATGCTACACAGTGAACAGAGCAAAACCAGACCTGTAGGTCTGCAGTGCTGGTATCAACCCCCTCAGCTGGTAAGATGTGAATATGACACAGCCTTGCAGAAGCATTAACATAGCTTCTGGTATACAGCAGTATTTTAAAAGATCCAAGTACACGAAATCACTTCTGCACCTCCAGTGTAATCAGAATGGTAGCAAAAGTCCCATTTTTCCATTTCTTGAATGTTCCATCCTGCAATGCAGGGCTAGGTATAAAGCTCAGTGGAACGCAAGGAGGGAATTGTGTGCCTTCAGTTTGTGGGAAGTAGATGAACTTGTTCAATGCCTTTTAAAAGACACTTAATCATACAATGTTTCCCTCAATGTTACATCAGCATCAATCACATTACTGAATTAAAGGTGCATGCATGAAGGGCAGCTGGGCATGACTGAATTTTCAGGGCAGAAACTTGAAATGAGTCAGGCACTCAAGCACCCTGTGCACCAGAGTACCCTGATTAGACTGTCATTATTCCCTCTCTTAGGCAATGAACACAATCTTGTTGAACATCTCTGGAAGGTCCCCATGTGGATAGAGCAAACTGTGATCTTAGCTTCTGCTGAGGTGTCACTTTAAAAAAGTGTGGACAGCTGCTAAAGCACTTCAAATAAGAAACAATTTAAATGCAGAGATATTTTTCTCAGTTCGAGAATATTTTATGATGTGGTCAGTGGTGATAAGACAATCACTCACTTAAAATTAAGCCTGTCCCTTCCTGATATCTTGGTTATTTCTTCATGTTTTATTGCAATAGTATATATGCCTTTTCTTAAAGCACATGAGCACTGGTTTGCACGTGACTGTAAATCCAGTTTAAAACAGAGCTCAAACCACTGAATATGTAATTGGAATTATCAGCTGAAAAGACATGTTAGTAGAAAAGAGAGTTATGCATATCAATGTAAAAATGTTACACAGTTAACAGTCTCTGGCCTAGCAATGACTGTGTTCTATGGAATGAAACTGATTCCAAGCACAGCAACATGCCAGAGGAAAAACTCCAATTAATTTTGATGGGCTCTGGAACAGTCCTGCAATTATTAACTGTAGTACAGTTTTTAGTTATTATAGGTATTAAACCGTATTGCCAGCTGGTGTAGTGTCTGTGCCAGGTGCAACTCTCAGATGGGACGTGCACTTAATAGGGTGAAAGTCCAGCCTTAGCCAAAGTTTTCTTTGACATTGTTGAAGTTTCAGCAGCAAATTCAAGGAATAAATCTGGTCCAATAAATTAATTCATGTCTGAGAGCAAAATTTGACTTTCTAGCTTTAAGAAACTTTTTCTCTTTTTATACTGGTAGAAATTAGCCATACTGTCTCAAATTACTCTCTCGTTGGAAATTAAACCCCCTTTGATTGTGAACTGGTTATTGCCATTGTTGTAGTTGCAGAATGGGGTTAGGGAGTGACAAGGAAACAAGGAAAAGCCCCTTTGTTACTGCTCAGAGTCTCAACTGTGGGCCAAAGCTGTCTTTTCCTTTGTCCTTTCTAACATTACCTGTCGAGTGGAATTCCTTCTGTAGGTGGTGCAGGGCATTCCTGAAGTGTGGCTGGAGAACAGCACAAATGTACCCAGCTCAGGATGGCAGCACAGGCACCATCAGGGACACACGGGGTGATGGGATGATCCTGGACAAAGCTGAGTGCACGTTTACATCTGACCCTGCACTCTGCTTTCTGATGCTGGGACACATCCCTTTTGAAAGAAAGTTCTTGGAAGTTCACCTGAGGCAAAACCTACTATACTTCCTTATCCACCCAACAGAATAATTATGAGAAAATTCTTTGAACTAAAAGAGGTCTTCTCTAGTGGACTTAAAATAGTGAACAATCTGTTACTTAGTTGACAGAGATTTTAAGATCTAAGAAAAAAATGTATTTTAAAAATTATAAGAAATACTTTGATGGTTGTTAACTTTTATATTTCACTGCATGGCAGCAGAGTGGAACAAAATATCTTCTATTATTACCAATGGCAGCTGGGCAGGCAGGCAAAGGCAGGAGATAATACAGTGAAATACTGGTGCAGAAAATGTTACCAATAATTTTGTTTTAATATTGGCTAGAGTGTGTCCCCTCCCCTGAAACCACTGCTCCCTGCTCTGTGGAGCAGCTGAACCAGTTAAATCTAAAAAGAGATGGAACAGATCTGAAGTTTTATCTGGTTTGTATTAATTTCTTTTACAATTCTTTCTGCATATTTTCAGATATGCAAAAAATACTAAGTACGCTAAAGCTAATGCTCATACAAGGCATCACATCCTGCATTGGTACATTATGCAAGTGCAGCTAGGGAGCAAATAGCTGGTATGGCTGGTTTTTCATGCACTCTGCACGGGTGCAAGACACTGAAACTCAGAATGCAGCCTCAGCTGCAGAAAAAAGCTAAGTATGAGTAACTCCTGCCTAGCTCTCCTGGCCTGCTCCTTGGCCAGCACAGGCTGTAGTGCTGTAAATTCAGAGCGGCTTGGACTGCTCACTCCTCCCTTGATGCCTTTCCCTCCACAGAAGTGGTATTTTGCTCCATAAACAGCTCTTGCAAAATGCCAAAAGAACATTTTTCTAGCTCTCTGCCATACAAAGGCTCTGTATTCACACTCCAGATCTGTCATAACAGAATAGGAGTCCTTCTCTCTTTTCATCCCCATGGCCTTAAAACTGCCAACCCAGATTAATATTGCAGTGTAGCAATGTTCCCAGGCCTCCTAGAATGCAGAAGACTTTGGAGTTCAGAGCTCAGGAGTCCTACAAGTTAAATGTTTGTAAAGGAACCTCCCTTCTAAAAGGTGCAAAGCCCCATCTGATGGAATTCTGAACAGAAAATTCCATATTCCAGCTACCTTTCAGAGAAACATAACTTCCTCAGTGAACTATTACTGGTCTGTACAATATCACTGCTTTCATAACTGAATTATGCTTCTAAAATTCCTGTCTTTTTGAAATGAACATGATGGTTTTTTGATGATTGGTCTGTGGGCAAACAGAATAGATAAAATGGGGGCTGTAGTTTAGACTGTTGACATCATCTGTATTTCTTTAGCAGCCCAAGTTGGGTTATCACTTACTGTCTGTCCTTGTCTTGAACCAGAAGGAATTGTTCCAATACAATTGTTCAATTATTAAAACTTAGTTAAAGATGCACACACAGAGATATTAAATTCAAGTGTTTTAAAGTCTGATTCTTACAAATGTACAAGTGCTTCCCTTAAGGGTCTGTCTGTAAAAACACCATTACTAGTATACAATATAGATGGAAAATAAATTATCCTCTGGGTTTCAGAACTCTTAGCAAGCATTCATCAGCTTATAAGGGTAAAAAATTGGATTTTAAGATTTTTTTCACTTCTAGCAACAGTGACTATCAACTACCTTAAACTCCAAGAACATAGTATTCTGAAACTATTAGAATGATACTATTTAGTCACAGACCTAAGAGCACAGAGTAAAAATGGGTAAACAGAACTGTCTTTATTTTCAGACTGAGAAATTCAAAGGTTGCATGGCAGGCCCACGGTTAACTGGGAAGCATGTCCTTTCAAAAAATTACCCCCAAAAGATATCCAAATTTCAGTTTTACATTTCTTCTGGTGTTACTCCTTTTTACAGCTGTGCTTAGATAAATGGGAACTAAATTATCACTTTAGGTTTTAAAAATAATCAAGCTAAGAAATAAATACAGCTTAAAAGAGTGGTATTTATTAATCACGTGAGTGATAGCAATGAGGAACTGTGCTTTTCCTGTATCTTTTTCATTAAATTAAAAAATTCATGTTGTGATTAGCGTTTTCAGGTATAATTGAAATCCCTCTACCATAGAATCATAAAATTGTAGAATCATTTAGGTTGGAAAGGACCTTTTAAGACCATCAAATCCAACTTTCAACCCATCCATAATACTCAAACCATGTAGCTTTGTTAGAAATTCCCAGAACAAATGCCAACACTTTATTAATTGCACAGGCAGGAAACAGTAAAGTTACTTGAAAGTGGCTGTTCTGATTTTGTGACTGTACATAGATCTTGCAAAGTGTTATTGGTAATATGCATCCTGTAGCCCACATAAACACTGCGAGAATAGCATGGTCATTGTTACGCTTTATAGCTGTTGTGGAAAATGTCTTAACCCGCATTCATGATGATAGTGCCCATCCTACTCCCATGCCTTTTTATACAGTTGTGGTAAGATTGTTATGAAATCCTTTTGTCAGTCATGTTCCAGCTAACTTACTTATGTATAGAATTTATATATTAAACCCCCCTAATTTATACTGTGTTTTAACAGTTTGCCTGAACTGTCTATGGTTTCTAAATTTTGTAATGTGAGTGTCAAATAAGAATAATAATTAAAAAAAAAGGCTTGGCTGTGTGGATTTTTTTCTTTGGTTTTATATGTAGTAAAGATTTCAACAACTGCAAATCTACAGGATAGGCTGGGAAGAAATTCACATTGCTTTGAAACTCCAAAACTACAAAGAGATGTCCCTGACTCTGCACAACAATTCATGAATATGTGTATAGGAAGAAACCTGTGGTTTTTGCTATTTCTCATTTCCACTTTACTGCTTCTCTCTTCATCCTCGCACATTCAAAACATTGCACTGCATGTGCACTGCAAGGAAAAGAGACAGATTCACAGTTCCCATAATAAAATATTTTCCCAAATAGCAGTTGTAGAATGGAAACTTCATAAAAATAGGAGGAAAAAGCTGGGTCTGAGTAGTTTTAGTTCGTTTCTATAAAACGCTGTGGTACAACTGATGTTTAAATGTGTTTTTTTAATATTTGTATTGCTGACAGCAATAAAAATAATAAAGTGAGAGGTGCTACTGAGATGAGGGCCCCATTTCAGTAACAATGTACAGTAAGAGACATCGTTGGTTCAAGCAGCTTAAAATTGTTTTAAATAAAGAAGAAAGAGGCTCAGAGGTGAAACTTGTGTAGACAGAAGTGGTGGAGCTCCCTTGATGTAACATTTGGCACCTGCACCACGATGCTTCTGTGAGTGTGTAACTGCTGCTCAGCACAGCTGGTCCTGCCTGTGTCACCAAGGGAGAACGGCTCAACGTGAGTGGTGTCACTGACTCCAAACCTGCGGAAGTGGCATGTGCAAGCTCCTTTCTCAGCAGCACTCTTACAGTGCCAGAGCTCTTGCCCTGTTGAGTCACCTGGCTGAATTTCCTGTAAACTGTGGCTCATTCAGGCTTCCCCATGTGAAGGCCCCAATTCTCTATAAGGCTAAAACTTTTCAATCCTCAGGAGGCCCACTTGTGCCACAGAGACTGAGAAAAGTACAAATTTCAACCACCCCTGCGAGCTTTTCCATTAAAGGGAGTGGATCAGCTCCGCCCAGCCCAAGGTGATCCCAGCTGGCCCGTGGATCACCAAAGTGAAACCCAGTCTGCTCACTGAAGGGAACACTCCTCGATCCCGGTGAGCTGCCAGCAGTTCAGGGCAGGTGTCCCCATTGCCCTCAGCCCACCGGGAACAGGCCGAGGGCAGCGGGGCCGTTCCAGTCTGCCACTGGCCACAGCTCAGGGAGAACCATCGTATTACCTGGCCACAGCTGTTCCCCAGTGCACATGGGAATGAACACAAGTGCCCATGCTCACACAAAGCTTCTGGGTCACTGCTTTTCTAAGAAAAGTTCTAATAACTCTTAAAGAAGGAAAATATGTCCCTAAGCCATAACCATACCTTGTTCTTTTTCACCTGGCTGAATATATTTGCATTTTTTTCTATTTTACTGCATAATCTAAAAATAATAATAATTAAAAAACATTTGTTTTAAAGTTTTCCTTTATAAAAATAAACTCTCGTGGAATGGAAATACAACTGTCAGTGAGTTCTCACTTTGCCTTTCTGCTGATCCACACATCCCAGCTCCTATTATCTCTTTGAATTTACATATGCCACAACAATCTGGGACACTGGCTCCCTTGATCAGTAGTTACAGTGATTTGTGAAATGAATAATATATTTTGCCTGATATATTTTAGAAATTCTCATGGTGGTTTTTCCATCCCCGTTCAGTTCAGTCCCTTATAAAGAGACAGTATTGTCATTACTCTGTCCCTGAGCTGCTCCCAAGCAAAGATACAGCTGCTCCCACACAGTTGAGAGAACCTAAGAAAATCTCTCTGTCAGTATAAAAATCAAATCATGGGACTGTAGAAATCAATAAACAACTAAAAGCAAAGCAAAACTGCTAATCAGCCACCCTCTGACACTAACCAGAGGGATGAAAAACTAAACCAATACATCTGTAATTAAAAGAAAGCAAGCACAGCACTGAAAGTACCGAAAGCCAGGATTTTTTGTCTCTGCCTCTGAGTTCTTCTGAGGCTTTGGGTAAGGAAGATGACCCTTGCTTTAAATTTTGTATCCAAACAATGAGAAAACTAGATAACAACTGCATCTCCTGAAGAGCTGCTGTGAGGATGGATCACCTCCTGTGGTAAGGCATTTGAAAGAGGGACCTTAGAAAATTGCATTTTGAAGAAAATGGTTTGAATGCATCTTTTCATACGCTCACAAATGTGTCCCAGCAGCACAGTAACACTGAATTATAATGTACTCTGCTGTACAAAGCAATCTAAAACATAGTTGCATTGTGTGTTGCTCACTCCACAAGCTGTGCATACATTTGGCATTGCAAGTCTAATTAAAGAAGGATATCTCTAATGTAAACAGAAGTAAATACCATAAGGGCTGACAGCAGAAGTGGCTGTAACTATACTCAAATGAAATTCCTGAGTTTTGTAAAGACTGAATTTCTCTAGTTTGATTCTTCAGTGTTCTTCACCTCATTCCTGACTTAAAAATGGCCATTTCTAAAGGGACTGTCACTTTGTGCTACATAGCCTGGTCATGGCCAGCAAATTTCTCCTGACTTTATCTTTCTCTGAGACACCACCTAAATTCCAGCTGACATTCTTCCACTGCTGTGTCTCCACTGCCACCTCCTGAACAGGAAGGAAAATTAACTTCTTCCAATTCTGCTTTTCTTTTGAATATCTGCAGAGGTGATTTTGAAAGCGCTTTGCTCAGCACACAGAGCAGGAGCTGAAACTCCCAGAGAGCCTATGTACTGTAACATCCATTGTAAGGCTCTTGCTTCAGAGGAAAATTTCTTCATGTACGTTTGATATAAAGGTGGTTCAACCTTTATACACTGGTTTTCTTCTTCAAAAAGGTCCAATTATTAACTTCTGATGGGTTTATTCCTCTTTCAACTGTCAGCTGAAAGCCTCTGACTGAAATCAATAAATTTTTACAGCTCCCATACATTCTGTTTTCACAATGTACAATAGTTATTTCTACCTTTTCTATTCTGAGCTGAAGATCCTTATTCCTAACAGGAGAGAACCAAAATGTCCTAGAACCTAAAATTTTCCTGCTTCCAAAGGTAGTCAGTTCTGAGAGTCTCTTCTGCATTAATTTCCTTTCTCCCCATTAAATGTTATTTCCCAAAATTGTCCCTGAACTGCTATACCTTGTTAGAGGCCTTGTCATCCATTTATAAGGAGAGAGGAAATTAGCAAAGGTAAAAGCCAGTAAAAACTTAGAAGAGGCAGCAAGGCAAGAGAGGTAGACAGCATGTTCCTGTCACATCCCGTCTTCACTGCCCTGCCAGGAATTCCAGCCATTGGTTTGTCATCAGCCTTCCAGCAAGAAACTTCCCATAAAATCCAGATGATCTTCCTAGACACACCTCTTTAGATTAAGAAATTAGAGAAAATTTGTAATTATGTGGTACAGTTGGTTAATATCAGATACATGGACATTTTCTGCCTCATCACAGGTGCACGTTCACTCTTTGTAGACTTAATTTTATGCTTCTATCTTTTTTCTGCTGCTTGCAGTCTGAGAGAATTCCTCAAAGAATATCAATGGATGTTGGGAAAACTCTTAATGCTTGGCAGATATTACTAGGTTTTTATAAATAATAACCAATCATTTAGGTGCTAAATGAGAAACAGTGAAGCAATGGCACCAAAGCCATATTTGGCATTAACAGATTTGGTATACAATATGAATTATGAGGTTAAAAGCTTTTTAAAAATACAAGGGGCAACAAACAGATGCCAATGCTCTGTTTCTTGGTTTCTCTTCTTAAAAAACAAAACAAAACAAAACCCCAAGAAGAGGAACAGGATTTCCACTCTAGTGCAAACCAGGTTTAAATGGCTATCTTATGCTTGTTGGCAAATGAATTTTAATGAAAATTTTAAAACCACAAATGCAAAAGTATGTTCTCATTTTAGAACAATTTACTAATGTTATTGGGGACTGACATTAAAAAGACAACAGCACTCATTAAATTAGAAGTACATTACACCTTAGCTATTCTGGATTTTGCTTCAGCTGCAAAACCTTGCTGTATTAGAGGTAACATTTGCTAAAATTATTCTGGGAAAGAGTCACTGAATTCAGGAATTTTTCAATTTACCCATTAACTTTCAGAGACTGTAATTTTCCCCAGATAAAACATCGCGAGCTCCTAAATCTGAAGCTCGTGTTTCAGTTCAACTTTTCCCTGTTTTGGGGTTTGCTTTTCCTTTGCCTCGTAACAATCTCCTTGGGCTTATTAAATCCGGTCTGAATGACGGCAGGAGGAGTTGGCGATACCGAGTTGCCCCCGTGCAGTGCAGCATCAGCCGCGCAGTGACTCAGGCCGGGGACACGGCGTTGTACTCGGCCAGGCCATGGCTCAGCCGGATCGGCCGCCCCACACGCGAGGCGGGAACCGCACAGCAATCCGTGCAATTGCACACGGCCCAGGGGGCAGTTCCGGGTTGCACGCTCCAGCAGATAAAATATTTTTATTGTTTTTTTACCGGGAGCACCACACAGGAACGGCTCGCACAGGGAACAGTGAGCCTGAATCCAGGCCTAACTGCGGAATCAACCCACACACCAAACTGCTTAAACGCTGCGTTTGGCGAGTTCATTATTAGGAATTATTTGGCGGTTGGGACTAATAGGTGATTTCCGTACAGCTACACGCATTTGATGAGGCACCAGAAGAGAGGCCCACAGCTCTGGAGTGGCCTCTGAACTCGCCCTCGATTCTTGAACTCTTCCATGAGGTTGGCTTACAAAGCCATGAAGATTTGGGTAAAGTCGATGCCCGGCACGTGGGGTGGCACGGGACCGGATGGGACGGGATGAACACCGCCCAACTCCCCCCACAGCTGCCGCCATGGCCGCGGCATCGCCTCAGGGGCGGGGCGCGGGGGCGGGGCCTCTCCTCGGCTGTCCCGCCCTGCCGGCCCTTACGCCATGCGTCTGACGTCACGGCGCACAGACGCCGCGAGAACGAGGGAGAAGGGAGAAGCAGCTTCTCCGCGCTCGCAGCCGCCATTTTGTCTGAGCGCGCAGGGCGGACACGGAGCTCGCTCGCTTTCTGTTCCAGTTGTAAGTGGTGAGGGCGGCTCTTCTTCGTTCTTTTTTCACCTTTGCTTTTTTTCCACACTCCTTTCTGTTTCCTTCCTCCAGGGGGGACGAAGCAGCGGGGAAACGGAGGGGTCGCAGGGCGGGGGATGGGGTGGGAGAGCTGCTTGCGTTGTCTCCGCGGCGCGGGGCGCATCAAGCGCTGCTTCAGGAGGTGTTGAGGGGGGAGGATTCTCGGCACAGAAGCTCTGTCGGGGTCTCGGCGTAGGTGCGGAGGGCTGGGGCGGGCGAAGCTGGGCTCACCCGGCCTGGCCGTGCCTGGCGCCCGCCCAGGTGGCAGCGGGGACCGGCCCTTCCTCCCCCGCCGGCCCCGGAGGCCTCCCGGGGGAACGTGGCGTGGAAATGGGCTTGGTGCCCCTGGCTTGGGGTGCCGAGTGTCCCCTCCAGGATCTGCGATGTCGGACTTTGGCCATCCCAGGGGAATAAGCCTTTGACCTCCTCTGCCTGCCAAGATTTTGAGGAGAGGCATTAAGAAATTGCTGTGTAGGCAGCTTACGGCAGGGCTTTCGTGGCCCTTATGTGTATGTATCTGTTCAAAGGGGGAATGGCTCCTGCTTGAGGAACCTTATGGCAAAATGTGGGAGTGAAAACTGCCTGTGATATGGATTATTTCCACATGCTACAGAAATGCATATGTTCCTGGCAGCTGTCAGAATTACATAAGTGAAGTTCTTCGGCGCATAAAATCAGATAGAGCGCAGTAGTCAAAAAATTTAAGGTGGCTTCTACCTTTAAAATGGATTCAGACCATTTTCTGGCCATCGCCGCCTCATTTAAATTTACTTGGCTCCTTTAGGGACAGAATTTGTAATTTTTATCTTATTTTCATTAATGCTATGTGCATTTGATTGTAGTTAAGCAGCAGTTAGTCTTCAATAAAACATTTTCTCCAGTTTCCTGTGTCAGATAGCCATCCTTCTTGCCCCCAAGCCCTGCGCTGCAGGATGGTTTAATGGTGATTTTATTTAGATAGTTATTCTTTACAGAGCCTTAGTGCAGCCTGCCTTCTGCCAAGCAGGGAAAGAAAAAAAATCCCAAGGGACCATAAGTAGAATTTTCAGTTCACCTATAACTGAGTGTGTGGAGCATTGCACCTCAAGAGTAACTGAAACCTGAATGTGCTTCAGAACCTGAGTTGTGTAAAGGGAAAATAGAGGAGAATGGCTTTGGAGCTGTGTAAAAAGAGAGGAAATTAAAGCACGTAAATGAAACACCAAGTCGGTTTTAATTTTTTTAGGTGTTTTTGTTTGTCATTGGCTACCTTAGTATTTTTATTTTTTTAGAATCACAGGTGAGTAAGATTTTGTGACTCATGACTCACCCAAAATGTATACAAGGCACTTATTTTGCATAGTTTGTTAATGTTTTTGATTTAAAAAACGTTGCAGATGTCTGTAGGTTTTTGTAGTTTTTTTTAATTACCAGTCTCTCACAGATCTTCTGAAAGTNAAGCCTGTCATTTGCATGTTCTAGGACTTTCCAGATTAATGCCTATTCTTTGTATAGAGGCATTGTTCTCTGTAAATTTACACAGATTTGCACAATTTACACATGATTTACAGTCATGATTTTTCTACTCTTTTGCTGTCATTGTCTCTAAGCTACCATTCTCACTGTCACCGTTTACTGCAGAAACTTTTTATTATCTTGTATAAATTCATTCTTTGGAATATACTGGAATAGATATAGAAGGTTATTCTTACTTTCAAAAAGCTCCTGCTGCAGATGAGTAAGCAAATAACAGTTGGTTTTGTTACGCTCTTTAATTCTACAGCTGTGTTTTACTTTGCCTTCTTTTTTTTTTTCAGTTGTGCATGTACCTGTTTGAACAAAGAATTCCTGCACCTAACATTCAGCAACAGAAGCTGGTGGGTTTTGTCTTTGGCAAATCAGCTGAACCGTAGAACACCCACAATCCTGCATGCTAATAGGGTGAAAAAGTTGTAACTTGGCTCCAGGTGCTCCAGTGTTATGTTAATCCATCTGGGTTCGCTAAAAGTGACCGTTTCCTGGTGTTCTGTAAATAGCTTAGTGAGAGAAGTTTTTAGACTGATCTTGCATACTTGATTTTCGTGTAGTAACTTTACAATGCAGTAGGAAGACCTAAATCCAGATTTTCTCGTTAGAGGATGTTTGGAGAGGAAGGCTTATTCCAATAGAAGGCTCTTTAAGGATACTCTTGTGTTTAGTCACTTGAGAGTTTATTTAAAACAGGCTTTAATGACATGTTTGAAGCTATTAAATGAAGATGAGTTGGCCTATTTAATCTTGATTTGTGTTTCATAACAGCGTTCGTGTTGGGATGAGGGAGCTGTGTCTGCTCACCAAACTGAAATAATGGGGGAGGGAGCTGAGGAAAAGTGGGTCTCTTTAGTTCTGTCATACTTGATCAAACTACCATTGTTGACTTGCACCTACACGTGTGTTTATTATTGTATTTTCCAGTGGGAGATGAGGCATTCAAAGCAATCTCATTGTCCTGAGTGGGACGACAGAAGGAGCTGGGATCAGAGGAAGCACAGTAGCAGCCGCAAACGCAGAAAGAGGTCCCACAGCAGTGGCCAAGAGGGCAAGCATTATAAACCCAGTCGCATTTCAGAAAGGTATAAGACTCTGAACTGAGTAGTGCAAATGTTTCTTACCGTGTCTAAAGTAAATGTGTTTTCAGGGTAGGAGTTTTTGAATGCCCAGAGTTGTCAGTTCCTTATGGTTTGGCTCACTTAAGACAAGCCTGATAAGTAGTTGTTAACATAGCACCTGAACCGTTAAATAGAAATTCTTGAATAAAAGCAAGTAAATGTTACTAGTTTGTCTCAGTGGTGTCAGTTAAATATTGGTATTGCATACAGTCAATATTAAATTTCAAGTCAAAAGGATTCCTTTTAATGTGAACAAAAGGAGAAGGTTTGTTTAATCATTTAAAACAATGGTAAGTATGAATTTCTCTTGCTAATTTGGAAGTGATTTGTGTTTTCTCCCACACTGCTTTCGCTGGAAAGATGTATTTTTCTGTTTTGTCTTTTTTTTTTTCCTTGAGAAGATCCAATGGAATTCTTTTAAAAGCTCATACTCGTGGTTATTAAAATCTGGAAGGAGTAGGCATACAGCAGTAAGGGAACTCTGCCTCAGCAGCTTTCTTAATGGTGTGGTTTTTGTGCTAAAGATTCTTGTTCCAGATAAACTCTGAGGTTTTAACGTTGGTTGCAGAGTACTTAGAACGATGCTACTTCTCTCAGTCTCTAGGTTTTATTTAACACCTGGAGCTTTGAAAGCATAGAAGGGATGATTTCTGTATTGAAAGTGGTTTATCATGTGACTTTTAAAGTTGTAATGAAGTTGCTCAGTATATTTTAGGAAGTGTTTCTCCTTTTTAAGTCTTGAGTTTCTTTCTATGCAGACTGTGGACAGATGATACATTGTTCATGTGGACAGCTGCCATGTATTTGAGACTGACAATGTTGTTAAATTCCTAATAAAGTAACATCAAAAGCTCCACTATTTTTGGGGAGGGATTCAATTAAAAAACATTTCTGCTGTAAAGACAGATACTGTGTAACTCAGCTCAGGTCACTTATCTTGTTGGAACCTCAAGTTTTTGAAGTGGAGAACATTCACTTAAAATATATTTTCAGTCATTATTTGGACGATAGAGCCATAAATGAAAGAGACCATCATGACCGGAGATATGTTGAGGAATA